>JARBWK010000001.1:144863217-144879398 GCA_030556195.1 Anolis apletophallus | reverse complement strand
GCTTTGCAGTTTGGTGCCAGGTAGCAACATTCTGCACATGTTGAGTGCATAGTTTGTAGGCTACTTAAGGCCAGCAGTATACATTTGGTTGTTTAGGGGTCTAGTAGAAATCCTTTTTTTTTGCCTACCCCACACAGTATCCAGGGAAATTTGACAATTTGCTAGGGTGGTGTCTATAAACAGGTTGTCATCTGGCAGATAATTTGGAGTGCCCACATTGTACTTTCCAGTAAATTGATGGCTGTGAAGCAACCCAAATATTTAGACTTCTCTCAGGGCCCTGGTGTTTCAGCCAAAGGAAAGGTCTGAGTGCTTGTCTTAAGGCAGACATCTGGCCTCAGCTGGCCCTGCATCACGTTGCTCCTTCAATTTTGATCTTTCAGCTCCAAACAAACAAATAGGAGACAGGCTAAGTAAAGTGGCTCTTTTTGAACCCAATCTTCATGTCTGTTTTTGTTATTCCATGGTTGGTCATGAATGGCAAGTTTGAGTACTCTTGATGGGACAGCATTCTCTTGTAATAGTTAACTTCATGATCTATGTCAACCAATGCAAATCTAAGCATTTATGCTTCTAAACAACTAACGTACACAACACATAGGAACATCTCCAGAACATAAGCAGTGGAAGTATAGGTGATCATTTAGTGAGTCACTTTCTGGAATTGCATTCCTATGCATCACACCTCAGTATTGTGGCATAGGAGAAGGTAAGCACTTTTAATACCAGGTTTCTCCTGAAAAAGGTGACTGAGAGTATTTTAAAATTAAAAACCTTAACTCCTCTAGGCTTTCATGAAGACATTTATTTTCTTTCCCTCTTTTATAAACTTCTAGACACTTCAGACATTTTTTTCCTTTAGCCCTGACACATCAATAGTGACCCTGAACATTATCTATTAATATTCAGATCTCCTTACAAGACTTAAAAAAATCCCTTAGACCTTCATTCATATGCTTTCTGTTTTCCAGCCAAAGATGCAGTAGTTCTCTTGATCACAGTTTTCTGCAGTAATTTGCTTTAAGTAAACATGTATAGACTATACGCGAGTATTAAAATTATGTTATAATGTATATTGTGTGTGTGTGTGTGTGTGTAGATAGATAGATAGTTTCTATTCTTTATATAGCTCCCTAGAAAAGGCTTTAAAATATCTCTACAGGTTGAAAGAGATCAGGCTTTTAGTTAACAAGAACATTTTTCAGCATACTGAGATAACTCTTGCTTTCTCTCATGGGTGGGCACCCTGCACCATATCTTCAGGTGTGGACACAGGACAGGGAGGATGGCACACTATTCTGTCCTCCCACACCTTTCTGCCACCTCCCAACATCTGCAGCATAAGGCACACAATTGGTCCCGCCCAGTGGTAGGGTTGATCTTTTTAAGCATTCAGTAGCAATGATTCTAGATAAATGGGAATATAAGGTGATCCTATGATACATGACGCCTAAGGTAGACCTTAGTAAGAGATCCCCAATGTTTGTTGTTTGGGGTGGTTCAGGGAGGCTGTCGCTGACATCCCGTTGGTTAGGCCCAACTAGAGTACAATTATTCAATCAAACACTGAATGGTAAGTGAACACATAGATAAATTTAACAGAGTCAGTGCTTACTCTAGTAAAAATGGGGTGGAAAGAATTTAGACCTGTTTCAAGATGTCTAGCAAGAAGCAAACTTGGCAAGGCCAGAATTGGTTGATGACATGATTGCCACCGAAAGCTTTCCATCTGTTCAACAAATACAACCATAGATCTGCACATCATTTTCAGAAGTCACCATCTTTTCCCAACTCACGAAAAAACATCTCAAGACACACTTTAGCTTGAGTGGGGAAAGTGCCTACTTTAATAAACACACAAATAAATTTATAGGGGAAAGAGGAAAAGTCAAAATTCCATGTGTTGTTGGATATAAATCAAATCAGCTAGGGTTTTGCTTATATGCTCATTCTCTCTACTTTTTCTATCAGAAAAAGATGTGACAGACATATGATTTCAGTGAACTCTGGCACAGGCACCAAAGGGTAGATCTTGAGCCAAATGCCAATACTCAGTGTTTGAATATGAGGTTTAAGGACCCAGATCCTGAATAACTAGAATAGACATATTGAATCCGTTGGGCTTTATCCCGGGACTGCACAAGTATCTTGTGTCATCAAGTCTCCAGTCCTCCATGAGTAGCTAGACTAGCAATACGATTAGTGTGAGGAATTCCTCCCCCTGCATTCCTATGCCTGTTTATCCCAGAAGGGGCTTTGTCTTTACTCTTCTTGCTTGCCACTACTTCCTCTGTAGCCGTGGAACCTCTGTGAGGTATGAGGTAACTTCTAGGCTTGGTTGATTTTAAAAAATGTTCAAAACTCATTTTGGATATAGGGGGTTTGGGTGGTTCAATTCTAAAGTCACCAAAAATTTTCAAAACTACCAAAACTTTCGAATCACTTCATTAATGCAGACACGCATGTGCAGTAGGAAAAAACAGCACTGACACTGGGGAAATTTCCCTCCCTCAATTTTAGTCCAATCCTGATGAAACTTGCTACAGTGGTATAACATATGGACCACTGTTAGTTCACCCAATTTCATAACCTTTGACTTATCCATTGATTTTTGGCAAATTTTCAAAGTTTTTATTTAAAAACATTTTTAATAATAAATAAAATATGTTCCTGGTTTGAAAGTATTATTTCCTGTTTCATTGGATGGTCTTTACTTTGAAAGTAGTTGTTCTACTCCTGAAATTTTGTTTTTGCGGCACAAACTGTGTTAAATTGGTAGAGAACAGAAATCATAGTACAGACTCCATCAAGGGACATCTAGACTGACCCCCTTCTTCTTGGCAGAAAGGGACCATCCAAACTTCCTGACATCCATTTGCTTCCTCTACTGAGTTGGAGGGGACCCTCAAGACACATCCATCCGTTTATTCCTTTTTGACGATGCAATCAATCATTTTATTTTATCATTACTTACTGATTGTAAAGGGCTGGCTCAATAGTCTGGCACACAGCACAGGGAGATGCTGCTGCATTACCTAGGAGGACAACAGGTTTCCTTTATCACAGAGCACACTGTTACTAGATAATAATTTCACTCTGTTTCATCTGTTCCCTTTTCTTGGAATTGCTGCTCTCACGACAGGTCCTTTTGAAAGTCTCCTTTCTTTCTGAGAACCAATCCTTTAGATGATTTAAGAACAAAGCCAACCTGAGATGGGTTATTCTGGTATAATTTCTTTTATTGCCCAGTAAATTGTCCCCAAGCCCAAGCATTTACTGTAATAGACATATCTGATCAATAGCACACAGGAGAAATGGATGGGTAGAAAAACTTTATCTTTGGCTTTCCTTTTAGAAAAAAAAGAACCTGTTATGAAGACACTAGTTTAATCCCACGATTTGAAGATGGAGACAAAGGTTGTTTCTGCATTAAGACCTTTTACTGCTGCTGAAGCATTGCTTCTAGGGAATGGTGCAGGAGAATGGAAACAGTGCTTCCACATGGCACACTATAGTATTATATTATCCCTCACTGCCCTTTGCTATGGTAATGATATCTCTGTACTCACAAGCACGTTTCTTACAACACATTCTCCCCAAATAATCATTAGCATGTTCAGTGCTGCAGTTTCTGCCCCTTTTATTGTTTCCTGTTCAGCGTGGTCAGCCGGGGGATAAATTGCACTTAATTAGTCTGCTTGTTTTCTCATTGCATGCATCAGGAGGATTAATTCTTTATTCTCTTTAATCATTTTCTGTCTCTTCTTTCGTTTATTGTGAAATAGAACTTGGTTTCTATAAACAAAAGAAAAGTTGGAAGTGGGATAATGAAATGGAGTGAATATTAATTCCTGCCCAGGATTCAGACGATGACAAATGAAGGCACACTTCCAAGTTGATTTTTGGATGATCACTCATATAATCCTGCAAACATGACAAGTTGCATGCTAGAAAACTAACTTTTCCAATATTTGGCAATTTTTCAGTAATTCATGTGCCATGGTGGACAGAAATCAATAAGAAAGTAAGAGGTTGAACAAGGGAAGCACTAAATCATCTACCAGCTATGCTGGATAGGAAGCAATTTTGTTTCAAGTCGGAAGCTGAGAAGAGGAAGCATTTCAAAAGGCCTTGGTTCAATGTTTACAAAGCAATTGGTTCAACATTTACAAAGCACAGTTGGTGCTAGACCTTTGATACGTCTGATATGTTTTAATTGTTTGAAAGATTATTTTAATTGATATGTATATGTTTTTTAATAGTTTTATAATATTGTGTTTTACTGATATTGTTATTGTCTAAATCTGGCATTGAATTATTGCCATAGTTTGTAAGCTGCCCTGAGTCCCCCTTCAGGGTGAGAAGGACTGGGTACAAATACAGTAAGTAAGTAAATAAATAAATAAATAAATAAATTTAAGAGCTCCAGTTTTGCTTCCCCAGTCTACTCTGGACAGCTTATCATTGCAATCACATTGTGAAGGCAAAATGTGCTACCAATAAGCAGGAAATTGCATTCAAAGCACCCCCGACAAATGGCCATCCAGCCTCTGCTTAAAAGCCTCCAAAGAAGGAGCCTCCACCACACCATTAATAGCAAGATAATAAAATATGGCTGGGTGGGAGCAGGTGTGAATGAAAAAAAACCACAGGTATTTCTGCATTCTGGAAAAGAGACCTTGGAAAGACAAAGTATCTTCCCACCCTTCTGTTCCCCACCCCGTCTAATACAAAAATGAAATATAACTTGTCTTTAAATACCTGGCAGTTACAGATCTTTGTAGTTAACATAATGCTGTTGCTAGCAGATTGTAAGGGCTATGCACCAAGTACTAGGGCACTTGCTGCATTGTAATATAAAAAACAGTCTTATAAGAAACTCTAGGGACAATAGGACAGTGTGAAAATGTCATCTGCAATCACATTTCTCAGAGTCTTGGCCAATGTTTGACAGAACCTTCCCCATCTGCACAGCTACTGAATGCTAGTGCTACATGGTGTTTTCCCATGCTTTCTGGTTGGGAATCTACAGGTCTTGTTTCAAACTAAGAATTTCAGGTCCTTTTTATTTGTGAATGTACACTTGAGGGGGGGCTGGCAGTGGCCTTAATTCTATTGGTTGGCCCCAGATCACATCTTCTGAACCTTCTAAATCAATTGTTGAATGTTGAGTCAACACATAAGTAGACTTCATTGATTGTAAAATTATAACTCACATTATTCCATAGCATTGCACCATGGCCATTCAAGTGTTATCAAACTGCACCAGTTCCACAGTGTAGATTCACCCTAGATTTTTTTTAAAAAAAATTGTATTCAGTAAGACAAAATAGTCTGAGGGCCCTTCCACACAGCTCTATATCCCAGAATATCAAGGCCAAAAATGTCGTAGCTACAATACTAGTAGTAGTAGTAGCCGAAGGCTCAATTACAACAAAAAATCCCACATTATCTGAGTGTGGATTCAGATAACCCAGTTCAAAGCAGATATTGTGGGATTTTCTGCTTTGATATCCTGGAATATAGGGCTGTGTGGAAGAGCCCTCAGACTATTTCATCTTACTTATGTGTTGACTCAACATTCAACAATTGATTTACACTAACTAAGTAGCTAGCGTGATATTGGTGATTATCACTCAAATCATTTCCTTTCTTCACCAGTCTCACCACTGAAGTTTGATGGATAAAATGTCTGGCAGTGGAAAACAGAACACCTCCGTTCAAAGCATTTATAGAAAACATCCCTTTTAGAAACCACAGGGGTCAGCACTATACTTGTGGTAATCCAATAGAAAGGTCCACATATGTTAGCAAGAAAGCAAATCTATTGAGTTTCACTGAACACTGTCATTCTCTGAACAACAGAAAGCCTGTTGATAAAACGATCATTTGATAAAACATCCTTGAAGCATCTGTTAAGATTAAACAGTTCTAACAAACAGAATTCTGTTTAGATTTTGCATTCTCAGAAGATATGCCAACTCTCAATTGGAAAAATGGTTATCACAAAAGCCCACACTGGACTCCACGAAATAAATGTATAATGAGGTACATTCTTGTATTTCTTCTAAAGTTCCACAGATCAGCCAAGGACAAACAAAACATTACCCTTATATAAATTGTATGCCAAAAGTCCTGAAATGAGGATGTCTTATTGTCATCCAGCCAACATTTCAATTAATTCTATATAGTTTTATATTAATTCAATATAGTCGGTTCTCAAAATCTGCATTGGTTATGGACACAGATCCTCTGCAAAAGAGGGAGATCAAGACTATCTTTAGGCCTCCCGAACCTTTACATTTTATACTGCTTACCAGTAGATATGATGAATCATATCTGAGCTTTAGTCAGAACTTTAGAACAACTATCCAAAGTATTGAATTTAGAGTGGATTTATATCTGTTGAAATGGAAATCACAGGTTACCTGTAATCAAATACTCCTCCAGTTCCTCTTTTAAATCCAAGTCAAAGAAAATCATGATGCACTGCCCACAAGATGAGAATTATAAGATGCTAAGTTTCTAATCTAGAGTTTTGCAAAGTTACTTTCTTGGACTGCAGCTTCCAAAATCTCCGGGAGCTATGGTCTCTCCCCTCCCCAACTTTTTCCAAGCTCTAGTTATCTGACATTTTAAATTTTGATAGCCTCTTGACAACAGACATGTCTACCGTGACTACAGATCATCCAAGTCAATTTCATTTAGGACTGACTTTTTAAGGAAGTGATGGAGTAAAGAAGCCTTCCAATTGTTATCAAATCCCATTATGCCTCATTATTTGCTATATTGGCTATAGCTGATGAAAGGGACAGTTCGGTGACATATTAAGGGAAGTATATTCCACTCTCGCAATTGCAGCTCCACTTCATTTCTATCTCCTGTACAGATCCTATGTCTTTATAAGGAAGTATGGCTCTTTCCCTGTACATCCTGCTACAGACAGCTCTCATCTGTAAAGGTTCTGCCTGTCAGGCTGCAATTAAAAGAATGGGACCTCAGCTGACAGCTCTACATACTTGAAACTCTAAAGCCGAATGATGTCTTCTCTTTTAATATTCAGATATCAATGACAGTAAACCAGCTCTCTTCCCTCTCCCTCTATCTCCCCTTCTCCCCCTTTCTCTCTTTTTCTCCAGCTTTAAGGGGCAAGGGGGAAAATTGCCAGATTTGGATTATGAAGAATTAAGTGGAAACTAGTTGGATGCATCATCATGTCACATTTCTATTTCCCACTCTTAAGAAACCAGTGGGAGAACAAGGGGATAATCCCTCTTAATCCCATTATCTGCTCATAAGCAAGAGGAGAAGGTGAGATGGTGCCAGAGCCTTTGGTACCTCTTGGCTCTCTGTTTATTGAAAAGTGCTGTCGGTTCTTTTCTCCTGCGAGCCTTGCTCGTGGTGCTTGATTTCCTTCAAAAATGAAATTTTGCCATCACATTGCAGAAAATTCAAGGAATGAAAAATCAAGGTTACCACCTTCAGGGAAATGAAGCAACATTGGACATTTTCCTTGTTTTTCACTCATTCCAGAAATCTTTTTACAACTATTTTATATACAGAGGCTTATGGTAGCAATACAAAATAATATTTGGAGAAGATTTTGCTTGAGGTTTAGGAAACTCCAACAAGGAGAATTCTTAATGAATGAAAATGTTGCCAGTTCAGGACCTATTCTGCACAGAATTCACTCAGTTCACTCATTGTGGAAAACAGATTGTGTGTATGTGTGTGCAGAAAATGGTGCTTCTTGTACAAAACCACTGTGTGTAAAGTTTTCACATGGTAAATCATGAACCACAGATAGTCTTTGAAAACCTATCCACCTGGGTCATGATAGTGAGTAGAACAGACCTGGATGCCTAGGTTTGGGAAGACAGTTATGATTGTGGCAATAGTGCCATGGCTGTGACTCCTTACAATTTGCGAATATTGATCAGGTGCAGATGCATAACTCTGAGTTGTGCATTCATTAGTATGATACCAATTCTGTGCCACAAACAATAAACATGGGTTGGGATAATTTGCATGAGATTTTGACCCATCCAAATGTACTTTGATTTCAAGTGCCTTGTTAGAAATTCTGTAGCTGGCAAAATAAAATGAAGACACTGGGGATGTTGGCAATGCCTAATGATCTGGACATCTCACTCAAGTGTGACTGCCAGCATCTTTCCACCCGGGCTGTGTTTTGGCCAAGTGTTGGCTCCCAAATCATACATACAGTTATTCTCTGCTGTCGCTAAATTTCCCGCTACGATGTCAGGCATGGAAAAAATTGAATGTTATTTTTCTGGAAAAACTTGCCAGTATTGTGGATACAAGCATAGCCTCATAATGATTTTGGGGGCTGCAGTTCCAAAAGTTAACATTTCTAAGCTTTGCTTTCCAAATTAGATTGTTTCCCACTGTGGACAACAATACCCATTTGACAAAACAAGAACAAATGGAATGAGCGAATCTGTCTGATGGCCTGATTCCATGAAAAGGAGCTCCCATTGAGGAAATAACTGTAGCTAACACCAGATGTGTTACTGCAAATCACACCAAGTTTTTTTTGTTAATTTCAGTATAGTAATGATCCCCATTAGGAGGGCAACTGGGGGAAAGCTTGGCTATTTCCACCCCAGCCACACAATTAAAACCACAAATCATATTGCCCCAGACAGAATGGCTATTAACATGTTGGAGTTGACATGAGATGTAGTCCAACAGACTTAAAAATCACTAGATTGGAGGAAACTACATATAATCAGACAAAGAGTCAGACCTGGATCTCATCCATGCTTTAATGTCATTATAACTGCCATTGTGCCATGCCATCCTATGCTTGTAGCTATAAGGCTCTCTTAGAATTCACTGCTATATACCTCTCTTTTCATTCACGGGAAAGAAGTGGATAATTTTGAGTGTCTTTCCAAACTAGAACTGCCAAGGTTCCATATATTCAAGGAATGACATTTCAAGTGGAATCGAACTGCTGTCACTGTGCAGATATGGCTTAGTATTATGACTCATGTAGTACAGCTGAAATGGTATTTTTCTTTTATAGATGATTTTTTTTGTTTTCCCAATTGTATTACAAAAATCACAGTTTTTGGTCAATATAATGCAATACAATGGTATTATTGCTTCTGCTCTGTCCTCTCTTGTTATACTTTACTGACGTTCTGTACCTTGGAGACATATTAACTCTAAACATATATGGTGTATGTCTTCCTGAATTAGAACTCTATCATCCTCTAGCTGTCTGTTGTGTCTAGATATATATCAAATGAAGTTTGATCCTGCTTCTCAAACACACACACACACATGGTTTGGTTGATCAAAAATTGATTCAAACCCCGTTTTGGATGTAGGGGGCACTGGTGGTTCAATTCTAAAGTTACTTTCTCTTTTAAAAATTCAAAGCTTTCCAAAACTTCCAAAACTTCAGAATTACTTCGTTAATGGCAGACATGCATGTGAAGTAGGAAAAAAACAACAACACTGGCGCTGGGGAAACTTCAGGGGATTCTCCCTCCCTCATTTTTAGACCAATTGTGATTAAACTTGTTACCGTGGTAGAACTCATGGATCACAGTTAGCTCACCAAATTTCATCTTTTGACTTATCCATAGATTTTTGGCAAATTTTCAAAGTTTTTATAAAAGGTTTTTATAGACTGACCCAGCTTCCCACTTGTTAGTGAAGTATTAGTTCAAAATGGAAATTTGCCATAAGGCAGCCCTGGCTCAGGGAGAGTGTGCTGCCCCCAGAACCACAAGGTCACCAGTTCGATCCCTGCCAGTGAAAAATGGCAAAATGGAAACATCATGGCAAATGGTGGCAAATAATGGCAAACAGCAAGCGGCAGGGCATGGGGAGCCAAGACACACATTTTGCTGAAAAGGAAGGTGTGGAGAACCATGGTGGACACCCTTTTGTGGTAGACACACATATCTTTATTGTAGGGATGACAGAAAAAGGAAGGGTTAGGGTTGCTTATTGCTTTGCTGTCTTCTCTTTAGACACCTTTGTAGATTCAATCAGTTTATTTTATATTTAGACAAAGACTACTGCTCGGCCATTTTGGCTAATGAGCAGCAAGGCAGTGTGGGAAATGTAATTTAACAGCAGGATCTTTTGCAATCTCTATCATTGGGGGCCTGGCCTTCAAGAATGGCTGTGTTTAGCCATACCCACCTCATCCCTCTTTGCATCGCCATGAGATTCTAAAACTGTTTAGGGTTTACCAAAGTTGCTTAATAGTTGTGAAAATTAAAATAACCTTGGGGGACATCCGAACACTATGAAATATTTACGACAAAAAAAGTCCCTCCCACCTTTTCTGCATGGTTCAAAACTGCTTTGGAAGCCCAAAGTCGCTAGGTTTTTATGACTTATAGGCTCTTCCGAACCGAACTATCCAACTCTAATATATATATATGAGAAATATAGAAATGGTATTTTTGAAGTTATTTTAACTTATTTCTCTGATCACCATTGCAAGTTTGTCCATTTCTGTCAATTTGAAAACCTTTAAAATCCAATCTTCTTGTTATTGGTCTTTTTCCAATTTTGACCATATAACATTGTCACTCCAAATAATGTAATTCTTTTTGTTTATTGGTTTTACTTATTCATTTTGTAGTCCTAATAAAATATTTCCCTGTCTAGTTAAATTACAGCTTTGAAGTGACTTTTGTATCTGGTTCCAAAACTGTTTTGTTTTAGTATGAATCCACCACATGTGGGAAATGCTCCTACTTTTTAAATCAGACATCCTACATGTGTTGTTCATATTTTTGAAAATGTGATCAATCTCTCAATGATCAAATACCATTGGAAATGGTATTTTTTCCTCTTTTATATCTTAACATACAATTCCTTTTAGTTCTGACTTCTTTTCCCATCTTTCTAATTCAATATTATGTTCCACATTTTGAACTCATTTTATAATACAATCTTTTACTATGTCTGCTTCCAATTTTGTCCTTAACATAGTTTATATATTTTTCCTATTAGGCGTTCCTCATTAGTACTGAGGTTTAGTAGGTAAAGGTTTTCCACTGATACTAAGTCCAGTCGTGTCCAATTCTGGGGGTTGGTGCTCATCTCCATTTCTAAGGGAATGTGGCGCAGCTGGCTGGGTGTCAGCTGCATAAGATCTCTACTAACCAGAAGGTCATGAGTTCAAGGCCTGCCCAGGTCGGGGTGAGCTCTTGACCAATTTGTGTAGCTCGTTGTCAACCTTTACAACCCAAAAGACAGTTGCATCTGTCAAGTAGGAAATTCAGGTACCACTTTATGGGGAGGCTAATTTAACTGATTTCTGATTTCTGGAATGTTAAATTGCCTCTATGTCTGTCTATATATGTTGTATGTCAATGGCATTGAATCTTTGCCTGTGTATGTGCATTGTGATCCACCCTAAGTCCCCTGCGGGGTGAGAAGGGCGGAATATAAAAGATGTAAATAAATAGTAAATAAATAAGCCAAAGAACCAGCATTGTCTGTAGACACTTCCAAGGTCATGTGTCAGCATGACTGCATGGAGAGCCATTACCAAGGCCCTGCTCTTGGTCCTGTCGGTTTTGCAAGCGCGGCTGGTGGGGACGAGAGACAGGGCCTTCTCTGTGGTCGCCCCTCGGCTGTGGAACTCTCTATCAAGTGATGCTAGATATACCCCCTCTCTGTTGTTTTTTTAGGAGGCTGGTGAAGACCTGGATGTGGAACCAAGCCTTCCCAGAATAGGCTGAGATTGGCTATTGTCTGAATGTATGACCACGTTTACAGATTGAGTGGAATTGTTTTAAATGGCGATGTGGTTTTATGCTGGGTTTTTATGTATTTTAATATGTTGTTGTAGTTGTTTTTAAATTGTATAGCATTGAATTTTTGCTGTTATGCCGGTCTGAGTCCCTCGATAGAGGTGAGAAGTTTTAAATAAATAAATAAATACATGTAGTGAGGTTTGCTTTGGGGGGTTTTTTTTTTCAAATTCTGATTTTTTTCCAAATTATTTTTATTATTTGCTAGGAATATTTATTTTAATTGTCTGCATTTAAACCATTTCAGTTTGTATCTTCTATTTTTAAATTTTCTTGTGTTTTGAAAATATATTGATTTTTTCCATATTAGTAGAATTTTATATGTAAACCATCTTCTTCTTTCCTTTTGTCCAATCAGTAAAATGCTTCTCCTGAAGATATTCAAAGGTGGGTTTTTGGATATAGTATAGTTTAATATTTTTTCCTAATTCTCAGAATTGCTTGTCTGATGAAATAATTTCTAAATCCTGCATGTACTTTTACCTTTCCATACCATAGATATGCATGCCAAACAAATTTCAGATCATGACCTTCCAACTGTAATAGTATCTTGTGTTTTATTGCGAACCAGTCTTTGAGTAAAACTAAGGTACATACTAAGAATTATATTTTCAGATCTGGTAATACTAGGCCAGCATTTTCATTTCACTATTGTCAGAGTGCTGAATTCTGATTAGAAGACCTTTAAGGGACATATAGCTCTAGAGATGTGTTTGCAATCCAATTCCGGTCATCTGTTATTGTTTGCTCTGATGTCTAGGGCTGATGGGAACTGAAGTTCAGCAGCATCTGGAAAATTAGGCATTCCCTTATTTCTAAGAGCATCTTTCCCCACCATGACATATTTAGTGCTGGGCAAAACTTCACCTTCTGACTTTTCTGTTTTGCTCTGCTCCAATTTGAGAGTACAATTTTAAAAAATAACTGGGGATGGTATAGTTAATGCCTGTGGCCTTTCTGTCCTATGTACACATTGGTGGGTTTTATCCTCCCCTCTACATGTTGGATTAGGGAGGGATTCCTGGGGCATTAGACCCTTCAGGGAAAGGAAGATGAAGGTTCAATTAAGAATCAATCTTCATCAACACAGTTTGCTAAGGAAAGAGCTGAATTTCTTGTGTTCCTCTTAAACTAACTCCATCAAAGTAAGGCAAACAGGCAATGTGTAAGTTTCATAATTAAAGACTTTAACAGTTTACATTGAGATGTACATTTGGAAGGTCAATACATAAATTGCCTGACCCCTAACGAAAGGATGGCTTCAAGTAAAGAAGTAGCTCTGCAGAGCTGGGACTCGCCATTCTGAAAGAGGAGGAAGAGACGAAGAAAGAGAGAAAGGAGGTCTCTATGTGTCCACAGACACACATGGTAGTTTCTATGGACATGTGGTGTAGTTGCTTAGATATATGGACACATTGAGAACCATGCATTATAATTGGTTACAGAGCCAACTAAAGATGTTCAAGCAAGAAAATTAACAGAGGATACAAGCATGAGGAAAGCCCTATACTGCCTAAAGCTCCATTGCTCTAATAGAAAATGGGAGGAGGGTGGTTAGATTTGGAGAATGCGTCATTAAGTGGTATTTTCCAACAATATGCACATCTACGGGTGATACCCAAAAATGAGATGGTGCAGATGCTGCTTTCACAGCAGGCAGACGCTAAAGCAAATTTATCACTCCACAGCTCGGGTGATTTTTGTCATCCAGGATGGCAGGAATGTAATTAAGCTCAAGCAGTGATCATAATTAGCCGTCACGGGGAAGCTGTGCGCAATGGGCAGTAAAGCCCCTGGTTCCTGCTTGTGACACCCAGATCGATCTTTCTGGAGCTGCAGACAGAGAACCAGTCTACCCAAAAAGAGATAAGGTTCAGGCCTATTAGCATAAAACCTGTAGTTATTTTTCCCCCTTCTCTTTCTTCCTTCCTACCATTGCTTTGGTCTTTTTGCTTTATTGGTTGGCAAGGAAGGAGAATGAATTTTGTTGGGCTCAAAATTCTGGAAAAATGTCCTCATTTTGCACTTTCTGAGATGAACTGGATCTTGCCTTGGATACATGGATGTTTGCACCATTTCCAGTATATTTCAGTGCAGTGATAGGCAATTGTGAAGGCTTGAAGGCTATATGAAGGGCCATATTACCCTTCCCTGCAGACCTTGAAGGGCCACATACACTCATGCACTGTCCCTTCTCCAGAAAACAAGCAAGCATAACAAAAACAAAAACATTGTAAAAATATGGTTTTTAACTTGGGAAGGTAGCCCTGGGAACCACAAAAAAGGCCTTTGGTTTTCACATGGACCTGTGGGCCAAATTCTGTCCACCATGTTTTAGTCAATGCAGAAAAGGTGCTTTAGAATATGTAAATCAAAAATGCATAGAAAGTCGTTTTAAAGGGGAAAGAACATGAATAAATATGCATAAACTCCTTTGTATAGAATTTAAGAAAAACAGCAAAATCTCACTTTTGAATGGTTAGAGGCAAATTCTCAGAAAGAAGCTCTCTCAAAGGTCATTGCCTGCCAGATGAAACTGTCAATTCAAAGGCCATTGGTGAGGAATGGCAATTGGACGTTCCAAGTCAAAGGCCAATGATTATGACTGCTGAGGGGTGGCATCTTCTAGTCAAAGACCATTGGCTGTGATTACTGATCAAGACCACCGTCTAGTTGAAATCTCTAAGTTCAAAAGAACATATCTCTAAACATCAGAAAGGGGAGAGACACCTAAAGACTATTACTTCTTGAGGTTTCTCTCAAGATTTCAGCTGCCTGGCATGGGGTGCCAGATAGGATACTGGATTTGATACAGACCTTTCATTTAACCCAGCATGGGAATTATATTATTGGTTCCAGATCTGCCTGTGGTACATCCCTCCCGCTCCTTCCCCAGTCACATATACCAACCATCACCAATACCACAATTTTCTCAAAGCTCCACACTGGTATTTTTAATCATCTTTTCACCCTGAACATCCCTCCCCACAAGCATTATCTCTTGGTGTTAAAACAGAATGACGCTTCGTTTTCCATTCCTTATTAATTTTCCAGACCTGTGCATGGGTGACAGAAATTGATTGCATTTGGTAAAAAGAAAATGTCTTTTATGAAGCTGTTGGAGCAAAGAAAAAAGCAACTCACAAGGCCAGAAGAAAAGAGAGGGCAAAGCAAAGACGAAAGAAAATCACAACTGAAGCCAAAGACTGAAACTTGTTTTTCCCCCTTCTCTTTGTCTTCTAATTGTGATAGTTTCCCACCTTAAATAATGTGTGTTGGGGGGATCGGAAAGCAACAAATTAATACATCAAAAGAAAGTAGATTTTGCCTTTAGATATCAGTAATGGCCATTTAAATAGCAACTCTTTGATTAAGGTGTAGTCCTATGATCCCTAGAAACAGAACTTGGGAAATTATTTTTTAAAGTTGAGTTTGATGTTGTTATCATTCTACCACCTTGGATTTTTAAGTCTAATTTTTACTTTCCTTTTTCTCAACATTAACTACAAAAAGGTTGTGCTTGATTAATAAAAAATGACCTCTATATGGTATAAACTGCTAGGAATTGAATGTAGGTCTTGTAGTGCATTTCCCAGAATCCTTGACTATCTTGGTTAATTAGAAAGCTGTAATCTATAATTTTTCTAAAGTCTGTTTGATCCTATATAACAATAGAAAAAGAAACACAACAACTGGGAAGAATGTCAAAAGTCATTTGGGGATGCTTTGGGTCTGATGCATCTGAATCTTTCTCATTCCACAGAGACCCACCTCCAAATGTACATATGGATCATACCTGTCCTAAAATGTAGCTATGATTCCTTCCATTTAAACTTGATGGAAAATACTGCTTAATGCTCTTCTCCTATTTGCCATTTAGTCTGCCTCTATCTGATACATACTTTTTCTCCTCGTTGTGAAGCAGGTTTGGTACTTTTCCGAGCATAAAAAGTACAGTCAGAAAGTGATGCTACCCGTGCGTCAACTCTGAAAAAGAGGGTTTTGGTGCCTGGAATCAATAAGGCACATGCTATAGAAGACTAACACCCTGATTATATACATTCTAATCCACTCTGTGCCAAGTTATACTATATATGCTAGATGAGTGGGAATCCAGTGCAGTTTGAGTTAATGAAAGTAATGGGATTCTTAATGTGAATGAGAACATCAGTGCGCATGGCAAGTCCTATCTTCACTGCTGGCAGGAAGCCCGGACAAAAGTAACGAGAAAAGAACAGAGAGAGGCAAAAATTGATAGCATGCACTGTGTGAAAGAAAGTTTACAGAAAGCTATTGTTCTCATATTTAGTGATGACAGAGACATGATGCAAATGATTTATTTAGTGTTTATTGGATTAATGAAATGTC
>JARBWK010000001.1:144686926-144863117 GCA_030556195.1 Anolis apletophallus | reverse complement strand
AATCTGTCCCAATTATCTAGCACACACTGCAAAGGGGTCTCTTTCTTCTGCTTTGAGCCTGCACTTCCCATCTCTCCTGCCTAAGATTCAAACCCCACTTCAGTGCTCTCCCCCTTCCCCCAGTGTGTGTTCCCTCAGTGTTTAAGTGCACGAAATAAACTAATACTTGCCGATGTCCTGCAGACCCTGGGACTCGCGTCTCGCCTTCCCACGTCACCAATCCCGTTGTGTCGGCTCCCTTTGGCGATCGGACCTGACGTCGCCTTCCGACTCCTCTGCGCGCTTATGCCAGTTGCTGGCCCCTGCGGCCGGGCACCGTGTTAGGATGTCCCTGGACTTTATACTAGCCGGCTCTCCAAGAGGCTGCTTCCCAGCCAGCCTCTCCCTTCAGGCTTTGCTTTCACCTACAACGTTAGTTGCAGTCTCTCTCGGGTCCCCGGCTTTCGTTTGGGGCGAATCAGGCGGGCGGCTCAGAGCAAAAATCGGTCAAAAACAGGCGGGACGTCCCTTTCCAGCCCTCCTGAGTTGCCTCACCTTACTTGCCGGGGAGCGAGCGCTGTCAGCAACGGAGATCACGTTCGTTTTCCCTCAACACAGACCCGTCTAGACACTGTTTACCATCACGTCGGGGTCACCAAAATGAAGCAGAACCGGGAGTTCTAGAACTCCAAGTACCAAGTTAATCTTACCAACGCTGCCCGTACGTGCGGATACTAGGAGGAGGGAAAACCCGTGACAACTGTGAAGTAGGTGAAAAACAAAAAGGTTTATTTTCTATCACCAGCTGGTGGGTATTTTGCCTACGGAACGCAGCCGTAGGTAGTGCAAAGGACCCCGATACATTCCATACCAAGGCATTTATACTCGTAATGGATTCCAGTCAGTTAAACCCACCCCTTCTTTATGGTTAAAACAATCATAATTGGCTGGTGATTAATGTTGTTACATGACATTTCAATAATCCAATAAACATCATTCAAATCATTTACATCATTTCTCTGTCATCACTAAAATGAGAACAATAGCCATCTATAAACGTATTCCTTTCTCACAGGCAAACTTATCAATGCAGAGCCTCCTTGTTCTCTCTTTGCAACTTTTAGGTCTGGGCTTCCTGCCAGCAGTGAAACCAGACCGGCTCTGTCATGCGCAATGATGTTTTCCCATTAGCATTAAGAATCCCATTACTTTCATTAACTCAAACTGTACTGTATTCCCACTCATCTAACCTATATGGTATAACTTGGCACAGAGTGGATTAAAATGCATTTAATCAGGGTGTTAGTCTTCTATAACATGTGCCTGATTGATTCCAGACACAAAAACCCTCTGTTTCAGAGATGACGCACAGGTAGCAACACTCTCTGACTGTACTTTTGCTTGAAAAGTACCAAACCTGCTTCATTTCTACCAAGAATACCTGGAGTTGTGAGGCCACCACACGTTCCAGGACTTTGCCCAAAAAGGGAGATTGGAAACAGGCAGATAGTTGACGAATTGAGTGGGGTTCAGTGATGGTTTCTTCAACAGCGGTTTTATAATAGCTTGTTTTAAGCTCGCTGGAATGTTGCCTTCTCAAAGGGAGGCATTAACCACCATCTTCACCCACTCAGCCAATCCCCCTCTGGCCTCCTTTAGAAGCCAGGATGGGCAGGGTTCTTGGATGCATGTGGTCACTCTCATTCCTCCAAGTATCTTGTCCACATCCTCGGGTTTCACCAATTGAAATTGATCCATATAAATCGGACAAGCAGGTGCTCCAGCTACATCCTCTGAGACTGCCGTTAACATGGTGTCCAGACCTGAATGGATCAAAGCGACTTTGTCTGCGAAGAACCGAGCAAATGCTTCACAGTGGGCTGCTGAGTTATCAGGGCTTCCATCCTGAATGGTGGGATGCAATAGGCCTCTGACAAATCGAAACAGCTCCGCCAGACGATTATTTGCGGACGCAATATTGGCTGCCAGAAAGGATTTCTTCGCAACCTTTATTACCACGCCATAAGCCCTTAGATAGGCATCAAGGCGTGTTCGATTTGGCCTGCTCGGATCCGAACACCACACGCTCTCTAGGTCCCTCTTCCTTTGCTTCATCGCTGCCAACTCCTCGTTGAACCAAGGAGCTGGTTTAGCTCGGCTACTTGAGAGGGGCCATTCTGGAGCAATCATGTCTATTGCCCTAATCATCTCTCAATTCCAGAGAGTGACCAGAGCATCAACAGGATCACCAACCGAGGTGGCTGGAAATTCCCCAAGAGCCATCAGGAATCCATCCGGATCCATAAGCCTCCTGGGGCAGACCATTTTAATGGGTCCTCCACCTCTGCAGAGGTTAGAGGATGCAGTGAGGGATAACAGCAGGAGCTCAGCCCGCTCCCTGTATTCGAACCACCAACCTTTCATTCAGGAAGTTGAGCAGCTCAGCAATTTAACCTGCTGCACCACCAGGGGCTCCTTAATGTATAGTTTAATATAATTAGTAATGTTTCAAGTTAAATAATTTTCATACTGCCTATTCAATTTATTTCTGATGAAATTGGTCTCAGAGAGAGTGAGTGAGTGAGTGAGAGAGAGAGAGAGAGAGAGAGAGAGAGAGAGAGAGAGAGAGACCAAGAAATTGAGCATTTTCTACTGAAGGAGATGGATTCTTAATTGAACCAGGCTTAATCTTTCCCAGAAAAGAAACAAACACCTTGGGAATCCACCCCAGTCCAACAGCACCAAAGGGAATAGATGAATTAGAGCAGTAAAATTGGAAGTAAAATGTTGCATACCCACAAAGCAATGCTTACATCAAATGTAGGGGACCTTTGGCTTCCCAGATATGTTGACCTTCAGCTCCCAAAAGCTCTTATCATTAGTCAAGATGAGTGAAGATAAGAGTCACAAGGAAAATAACTCGAGAGTCCAGTTTTTGGCTTGGAAAAAAGCATTTTTCCTCTCCTTGCACACATCAACCACTGTAGGATTGCTTTGCCCAAAACATAATTCTTAATGGACTGATTAATTAAATATATTACACTTTTCATAAATCTATACATTTGACCTTGTCCTTAATATAGCTATATTATTTATCTAAGTTACAAACTTATAATCTGCCTTTCTGAACCAAGTGGCAAACAATATGCAACTGAAAAAAAAAAAAGAATAGAATATAATAACTCTTAATTTTACAAA
Organism: Anolis apletophallus; assembly: GCA_030556195.1. NCBI lineage: Eukaryota > Metazoa > Chordata > Lepidosauria > Squamata > Anolidae > Anolis > Anolis apletophallus. Next base: position 144,859,940 of record JARBWK010000001.1, on the reverse strand, counting down.
GGATGCTGCATTAAAATATAATTTAGCCAACAATAAAAAAAAACCGTTTCCAGAGTCAAAGCAATAAATCTGTGAAAAGCAGTAAGACTAAGACCAATAATATGCATCAGTTAAAAACCACTCTGAACAGATGGGTTTTCAAAGTCTCTTAAGATTCAACTCAAAGGAGAAAACTGCATGAGCCTTGAAAGGAGGTTCCATGAGATGGAAGTCACAACTAGATGGGTTCTGTTCCTTGTATTTTCCAGTCTATCTGATCTCAAAGGTAGGCCAATAAGTAAGGATCTCAAAGCCAATCTTTTAGCTTGATTGAAATTTCCAGGCCATCTTCTAAGGTCCCACAATATGCCTATCACAGAAGACTAATCTGATTGTAACTTGTTCTTGCATGACTAAGGTTTAGCCCCCTTTCTCTAAATAGGATTGTAGCTGACACGGCAGCAGAAGAAGGTAAAAAGCACTGTAGACCTGCATGTTGCATTGACAGTTTTTACTTCATTTGTTCTTTCTATGCTTTGGAAATCAGAGCATTTTAGAATGTGGTTGTTTGTAATGCTAGATGTTGGTTCCCTTAGCAGTGCAATAAGAAATTTCCTCTGGGTTTCAGGCTAAGTTTTAAAGGAGTTGGAAGACATAGTGTTCATCCAGGAGAACTCATACAACATTCAGGCGAAATCCCAGAGTCATCTTTACTCTATTAGTCATCACTTGTGGGATGTCAAAGCAGACGGAAGAGAAAGGGTGGAATGATAGAAGCGTGAAATAGGTGTGACCCAAGCACATAATGTCAAAGACAGCCATTAACCATTTTTATTTAATGAGCTTTTCTGAGCTCCACCTCCCTTTAGTGCTGGGAAGGGAGTTTCAATTGTGCTGAAACACAGGTTGTAAATCATGGTTCATTTACTATTGAAATGCTTGGAGCAGCTGCTGAGTTCTGTTGATACAATGTCAACTGGAGGTATTTCATATGAATGGTGCTCTGTTGGTCCCAGTTTCATAATTGGGGACAAGAAGTATGGGAGGGACTTAGACAAGACTAACTAATTTCCTAATATTGTCGATTCACTTGGAAAATTAAAACTTCCCCTTTCCATATCCCCAAATATTAAATTTTAAGAATCCCACTTTCTGTTCTGTCTTTCCTGCCTGATCCACTACATTGGAACAGCTTCATGAAAGGGACTGGGATGAAATTTCATTCCCAAAACAGGATGGTCAAAGCAGTGGTAATTTCTTTTATGTTAGCTACAACAGTAATAGTAGATCAGGAGCTACTGGGAGGTCTTCAAGTAATTCTCAAAAATAAAGAATAAACCTGACCCTCTGTAGTTTAAGAATGGCAAGTAATTTGCACCCTTAAAAAATGTTCCTATGCATGGTCTTGGTCCAATTCTTTGCTTCCCTGACTCACTTCTCCTCATCTGTAAAATAGAGCTGTTGATTGGCACCACTAACCAGGTCTTTTTCCAGCTTTAATGGCTACTTGGAAATTGGGTGGGTGGAATATCTGATCTCAAAAGCAGATCTGGATTTTTAAACACCATCTATTACTCATGAGCATTGTCGAAAGGAATCCTCTGCACATTCCACAAAATCTGCCAAATCCCATCCAAATTCCACCCCTCTTCCTGTGTTCTTCCATCCATTCATTCTGCCCTGAGATTCATTGAACGTTAGAGGTCCTAGGAGAATTTGTAGATTTAATTCTGGAATCAGAGCATGCATAACACAAGCACGGTTACATAATTTTAAACTTTGGTCATAATGTTTCTGTCTTGAGTCTTGAGATGATAAAAACATCTTATAGGAGCCTTCTGCACTCTTCCTCTCAGTTGAATGAGGCCCTGGATGCTTGTTCAGATAGTCCCATCTCATATACAGTTTGCCACCACAGTCAGCACCTTTGGCTATTCTAGGTCTTCTTTTGAGCATCTCCTTATCACTGATGCATATGTCCACATTGACAATACAGATAAATTCTTGACATCAAATTAAATGAGAGCCAGTGAGATGAATCAGAATATTAGACTGAGAATGGATTATATTTTACATGTTTCCCTTGGTAACTTTTGGCCTATATTCCCCTTGCCCCATCTCTCATCATGAACAATTTCACAGTTTTTTTCCCTGAGGATAAAGAGTTTTGTGTGGGATGGAGAGCTTATCAGAGAAAGGGCAGATAACAAATGAAACAACTTTTTGCCCAAAATTGTTGCTGCTGGAAAATTGGCTTTGCCCTGAGGCCTTGAGGATGTAGACAAATGCTGGGGGGAGATATGCGGAAAAAGACAGTCAGCAGTGCGCTTTTTAAAGCATGGATCTTCTTGCACCATCTCTTCTCAGTTTAGAAAGAAAATACTTTCAAGATTGACTTCTTCTGTGGCATCAAAGTAGGGTGGACCTCATAGCTGTAGGATACTGAAAGTGATAGTCCAAAAGATAACATTATCACCCTATTGATCAATAAGTACTTCCCAAAATTTGGTCCTCCAGCTGCCTAGGACTTCAGCTACTCCAGCCAGCCTGGTCAATAGTTAGGAATTCTGGAAGCAGAAGTCCAAAACATCTCAAATACCAAAGTTTGCTCTAGATATTTTGGCCTACTGTTCTTATCAATCTTGCCTAGTGTATCTAATAGCAAGGGATCAGTGGGACTTGTAGGATGAAATAGCCAAAGGGCTGAAGGTCCCTTTGTCCATGAAGATCTTATCATTCAGTGTATCAGTGACAAATACCTATGCATTCTCATATTTTTTTAAAGTTTCAAATGTGCTTCTAGGATCCTTCATTTCACCTCCATGTTCCAGCTAATATGGCTATCTTGAAAACTATTGAAAACTGGTCAACCATGAAGCTCTGGTATCTATACTGGAGGTCAGGAAGGCGTCATGATAAAAGCTATTACTACTTCTCAGGCTGTGATCCACGCCCAGTCAGTACTCAGAGTAATGGAATGGCATCATGGTGCACATCTGAAGAAGGAAGGGCAATGTTCATCCTCCAAGACTGAGTGTTTGAATGTGTTCCTTTTCCCTTGGGTGGGCACTAGCAGCCATCAACAGGATCGTGGAAGGGCAGGTTTCTACCTCCTCAACCACTGATTGTTTCCACGTTGGTACTCTGAGGCTTCTAGCTGCCATTGCATGGTGGAAGGTTGGAAAGCACTGTGCAAGAAAATACTGAAAATTGTACCTCTTTATGAAACATTGGGAACAAAAAATACTTCTACATCAAAAGTGTGATTGGACAGCTAAAATAGCCAATGCAATTCTAGGAGTTTAGTGGAGAGATCAAAGGAAATACAAGAAATACAGTCCCACTCTAACTGCTTTGTTCAGGTTTCACCTAACACTGTACCCAATTCTGGGCACTACAATTCAACAAGAATGTTGACAAGTTTAAGAGTATCCAGAGAAGGGCAACCCAAATGATCAAGAGTTTGGAAACCAAGCCCTATGAGGAATGGCTTTGGGAGCTTGATATGTTTAGCCTGGAGAAAAGAAGGCTAAGATGGGACATGAACATAGGCATGTTTAAATATTTGAAAGGATGTCACATTGAGGGGGTGGGGGGATTGGTTTCTTCTTCTCTGAAGATTAGGTCAAGGAGCAATGGATTCAAATTGCAGGAAAGAGGATTCTACCTAAACATTAGGAAAGGAATATACTGCCTCAGAGAATGGAGGTGGAATCTCCTTCTTCTGATGTTTTTAAGCAGAGACTGGATGGCTATTTGTTGAGGTACTTTAATTGTGTTTTCCTGAATGACAGAGAGTTGAACTGGATGTACCTTATGATGTTATCCAACTCTATGATTCTAACATGAGCCACCAAGAGGACTATCGCTTTCAATTCTAATAGTTCTTGACCAGTCACCATATTAGCTGGAGTTTTGGGGTTTTGAATTTCAAAGCATTTAGAGGGACAAAGGTGCACCAAGTGTGCCAAAACAGTCTGGAAAATTATTGTTATCTTGTTATGTGAAGAACCATATTTGCTCCTAGGAGCTTGTGTATGTCTTGAGATCTGTTGTAGGAACCCTTCCCTTTGTCCAACAATCCTGGAGACATAAAAGAAGGCCTTCTCAAGTTTCTGCTCCCAAACTCTCACCCTAGAGAAGTTCCCTCCTTGTTATCCTGTAAGCAAGTGAAGATGCTTGTTTGTTTTGAGGTCTGATTGCTCACAGGGAAAAGTATTTTCAGAATGTGATGCAATATCTGTATTTTCATTATGATAGTATAGTTGAAAAATATTTTGCATGGAATTATCTTTTAGCTAGTGGGTGCTTTAACTTTTATAAGCTCAAGCTACTTTGGGTCTCGGGCTGGGACAAACAGGGGAGAAGACAGGGAGCATTATAACCGAATAGTGTGGGAGAGTGGAATTGACAACTTTTGGGGCCCACCGCTTTCAACAGTAACTTGGTGTAGGGTACACAAACACACATAGGTAATCCTTTTGACCCTGCCCCCTCTATAAAAGTCCATCTACTGATTCCAAACTGCCAAGCTGCTTGTTTCCCAGTTCAAGCACAACCCTCATGGGGGAAGCACAGGAAGATGGAAGTCAAAATTGTTCTTCCATAGTTATCTCTCTGTTTCTGCTCCACAGGTGGAATAGCCATGGAATGAGTTTAATTTTCTAACTCGACTACTGCGTGGGCTGGTAAAGCAAGGAGAGGAGGATGCAGCCTATCCACTAGTTTGTCCTGGAAGTGGTGAGATTGTTTGCTTCACTTCCCACACTTAACTCAGACTGCATTTGCTTTCACATTTTCTACACAGTCAGGCAGCCATTCAGGGAACCATCCTCTGCCTGTGTGATGGAGTTCTTCCTCTCGCACCTCGCTACCGAGCACAAATGATAGTGACCCCTTCTATGTATTATCCTTTCCCCCTTTGGACTGTGGGAGAGTAAACGTCAAACAATGCCAGCTCGAAGGCCAATCATGCACACTCCCTCCCTCCCTTCTCTTGTTTGGAATCATTTTTTATCAGCACATTAAATTGGGTTTTTATATAGTGACGTCTTCTATTAAGACATCTCAATTGTGACTTAGCTCGCGAGGAATAAAAAACAGGTCATTTCAGCACCCTGGACAGAGCCCTTTGTGTTTCATCATAGAATCATTGCATCATCATCATCATCATTATACATTTATGTTGTTTATTATGTTAATGTCATTGTTTATTATGTTTATTTATACCCTGCTTTTTTCTCCACAAGGAGACTCAAAGTGGCTTATATTAAAAGTATTCCAATACAATTTAAAATCTACAAATATACAAACAATAAAACAGGATTAAATATCATTGGTATTTTTTTAAAAAATAAGTTAAACTCCATAAAAACATAATCAAAGCTAAAAATCACAGCTCCCCCAGACTTGATCTTTAAAACTTTCTTATTTAAAGCCTGCTTGAATAGAAACGTTTTAGCCATTGGAAGGACAGCAAGGAAGGGGCCATTCTGGCTTCCCTGGGCAGGAAGTTCCAGAGACAAGGGGCAGCCACTGAGAATAATAGAATCATAGAGTTGGAAGAGACAGGCTATGTTTCATAGCTGTGGCATCTGTAGCAACACAGACCAATCCCCCACAATACAAAAGGAATTTTGGGTTTCAAGATACTGACAAGCTGGAATGTGAAAGATGACCAAAATAGCCAAAGGTCTGGAAGCTAAGCCCTATGAGGAATGGCTTAGGGAGCTGCGAATGATGAGCTTGGAGGAGGGGAAGTTAAGAACATGACATGATAGTCATGTTTACATATTTGAAAGGATGTCATTTGCGGGGTGAGGGGTGGGGTGCTGCTTCAAGGACTAGGACAGGAAGCAATTGATTAAAATTCAAAGAGCAATTAATACAGATTCTGACCACAAGTTTCTGTTCAGATTCAATCTAGCAATTTGAAATAAAATGATCTAGAAATCTGAAGGAAATCTATAGAGCCAGTTAAAAGTATAGAATGAAATCTGCAGGTTCAAGAGATTCTCTAGAGTATGGTAGATGTAATTATAGGGACATTTTCTGACAAAGCACCCTTCAACACTGTTTTGTTTTAAAATAGATGAAACTTCCAGTAAATCAGATTTCTTGGCAGAACTTGAATAATGTTTCAGGTACCATTGTTTCTTTTGCAAGTAAATCAAGACTGCCACCTTTCAAATGAATAACTGCATGTATTTTTGTGCAGGAGCAGTCTTTTCCTTTGGATAGCATCCCAAAAGAGGATATTTTAATCACATGCCCACTTCATATTCCTTGTGGTTTGATCACAATTAACATAACATACGGTAGATAGACTCAAGTTAAAAAAAACATTTGGAGTTTCAGAAGGATAGACACAGAGACAAGGGTGTTGTGATGATTTGGAAAATGACTGAAAGTTACCTAACAGTGAACTACAGTATTACTGGAAAACTCATCTCCTGGTCTTATCCAACCCTATTGGATAGGCCAGGAGATGAGCCTTCTTCACTCTCCCATCCCTCTTGACTATCATACCATCTCCACTCCCCCATCCCTCTTGACTGTCATGCTCTAACTACAGCCTCATTGGCGTCTCACAAAGGAAAATTGACTAGTTCTGACAGTCGGCCTTCCATATTTTCATATTTGACTTCTATGGATTTGATTGTTTATGGATTTTGGGATGGATATATCATATGGATACAGAGGCAAGTGCTGCATTTGTGACAAAAGATACACCTGTGGAATCCATCCCACATAATCACACAGCTTCATGGTACTCAGCTAATGTGGGTAAACCCACATTAGCTGAGTGCCACATTGCACCGGGAATGTGGCGCAGCTGGCTGGGTGTCAGCTGCATAAGATCTCTACTGACCAGAAGGTCATGAGTTTGAGGCCTGCCCGGGTCGAGGTGGGCTCTCGACCTATTGTGTCGCCTGTTGTCGACCTTTGCAACCTGAAAGACAGTTGCATCTATCAAGTAGGAAATTAAGGTACCACTTAGTGGGGAGGCTAAATTTAACTGATTTACGAGGCCATAAAAAAGATCTCCAGGAAACATGCTGAGGAATGAAGAAGTGTGACAGCTCCCCCTGGCGGCCAGATGTTAAATTGCCTCTGTCTGTCTTGTGTGTTTGTGTGTCTAAATGTAATGTGTACATTGTAATCCACCCTGAGTCCCTTGCGGGGTGAGAAGGGCGGAATATAAATGAAGTAAATAAATAAATCTCTGGAAAAGCATATGCTGATCACAGTGACTTGGTAGGTAACATTTTTGAGTATTTGATAACTCATGAGTTTGATTAGAAATATCCTTTCCAGGAATCTTTAGGTCCTCCTGTGTGACTCTATGGTCAGCTTCTTCCAAAAGCTTATCATGGAGTAATGTTGGAAGACCTACATATTTCAAAAGACAACATATTTCTATAAAACTTTAGAAAGTTGAACATACAATGATACTGGTGGCCCTAGAGATTTCTAGAAGGGAATTCTCTTTAAGCATATCTAAGTCCTCCACTGCAATTATTTAGTCAACTTCTAGTAGCAGTCATGCTGGAGAACGTTAAAAAAACTGCTCTCCCAGGTTTAAAAAATAGTTTCCCCCCCCCCCCATTAATTAAGATTTTGATTCGGGGGGGGGGGGGCTGAGTCTGTGTGAGAGAGGATCTAGTCTACTAAACCTTTTCTATTGTTATCTCAATAACCCCATGCATATGGGATATGTTGAGCATGGTGATCAGATCATGATATGAATAAACATAGTTTAAATAATAAATGTTATTTATTTACCTTCATTAACAAAATGTTTAGAATACTTTTTGACTTATTTTTTTACTTTACAGCAACAGTCTTCTTTTCTTCTCCCCGGCCATTTTGTCAATTACTTTTTCTGGTTTGATAGTGATGTCCCAATGGATGGAAATCATTGCTATTCCACTAAGTCTCTGGTCTGTCATTAAACTTCTAGATATACTTTCCACACTGCATGTCTTTACTGGTAGAGTAGCTAACACAGTCAAAAGGAAATTTATTGACAATACTAGGTTTTGTCACACAGTTCCAACACTATGTACCTCAGTATCTGTCTTAATTGATCATGTAACATTACACCACATTATGTAATCAGCCTTGATGGAAGCAAGTGCTGTGTCATTTTCAAAGTATTCTGACAGTTGTTCCATATGGTGAACTTTATCTAGACCTGAAAACCCAGGGAGGAGAACCTGGAAACTGCTTAAAATGTCTTCATCCCCAACCATCATTCTAATTGTCATTTCCAGAGTTCTAAAGCTAGGGCTCCTTACCCCTCCCCTACTCTTAAAGAATTACATATTCTGCCTTTGGAGGCAGCATATTAGTAGCATAACTTACTTCATTTTAATGTAGAACTATTTAATAATAATAATAATAATAATAATAATGGCATTAAACCAAGCCAATGCTAGATCTGTACCAAACTTGGCACATAGAGCCAATGTGCCCAACAGTGCATACAGTCAGGGATTGGGGAATGATTGCCCTTTTCAAATGGTAGTTGTTGTTTACCTGGATCCGGAAAGCCAACATCATATTTAGACCAAACATGGCCAACTGTGCATACAGGACAGATGGGGATTGGGGGTGATTGACCTTGGATCCAGGAGCTGCAGTGCGCCCTTATCCAGAGGTCATTGAACCAAGCAAATGCTGTATCTGGACTAAACTTGGCACATAGAGCTAATGTGCCCACCTGTGCATAGAAGCAGGGATTGGGGAATGATTGCCCCTTTTCAAATTGTTTTTTACCTGGATCCAGAGAGCCCCAGAAGGCAGCCGACAGGCTCAACACACTTCATTCCCAGCCACGGGTGTGGCGAGACTTCAATGCACAGGTGTGAAGGCCTGCAGAGTGCATGGGTGCGAAGGCCTATTGTGGCCTCCAAATAGTCTGTGGTGCTGCGGCATCCTCTTTGGCGCTTGGGCTGTCTGCGCACTCCCCTTCCTCTCCCGGCACCAAGGCTGAAACCAGGGGCACCAAAAAGGAAAGAGAGTGTGCCGAGGGCCCAGGTGCGGACAAAGATGCCACCATGCCACATACTAGTACGGCCTTCTCACGGACCACCCTGAGAATTTGAAGCCCCTCAAGCCACCCCCCAGTTACATGCCTGCCTCCAAGGCATGTATGGTGGTATCAGGGTACTACTAAGAGGGGTGGAAGAGAAGCCAGTGGTGATGCAGAGTGGGCAGAAGCCAGTGGTGATGAAGGGTAGGCCAAGAAGAAAGGAGATAGTAGAACCACGACTTAAGAGAGTCCCAATTTAAGAGTATGAGTTAAGAGGCATCACTTGGCCTGGGTTTTGCTTTGATATACAGGCAACAAATTGAGTTAAGATCTAGTGCCAGCAAGAAGTGTGAGTTCCAAAGAGTACAGGGTTTGGGGCTTCAAAGAAGCAGCCTCGTTCTTCCCTGTCATGTGGCTCATACTTGTGTCTACTTTGGGATATTGCTGCCCACCTTGCTCTTGTCCACTTTGAGGAAGTTTGGGTTAGTTGATTTTGTGTGGTTTTTATTCCTGTTACATTTGACTTCATGAAAAGAAAGAGGGGGAGAGAGCAAGAGAGGGAGAGAGGTTGGAATGAGTACAGTAGGAAATCATGCTTCTGCCTCTTTGCTTTGTGCTTCCTTGTCATAACTTTGTGCTTCTACCATTTTAAAGTTGATCTTGCTTTTTCATTGTTTCATGTGAATGTGCATTTATGCATTATTTGTTATTTATAAAATACGTTTTCTTATTTAAAAATACGTAACAAAACTATTGGGGTGTTGAGGGGACAGAATGGATCAATAGCATTTCTTGAGATAAGAGTGATTTGAGTTAAGGGCTCAATCATGGAATGAATTAAACTCTTAACTCAAGGGATCATTGTAGAGCAGTGGTTCTCAACCTCTGAGTGCCCAGGTGTTTTGGCCTACAACTCCCAGAAATCCCAGCCAGTTTATCAGCTGCTAGGATTTCTGGGAGTTGAAGGCGAAACCATCTGGTGACCCACAGGTGGGGAACCACTGCTGTAGAGGGAGACAACTGAGGGAGAGGAAGCAGGCAGGTACATATTCAACACATTATTGCTGAGTTGAGCATATTCCCACAAAAAAGGTTGATAGGACCATGGTAACTATTATAAGGGAAACTCTTGTGCCTGGCTAGAGTGCACCAAGAGGACAGCTATGTATTGATGATCCAATACATAAAGGTTGACAGGGCCCTGAAAAAGCTGGTTGGAAATGGAAACTGCTAAACAATTGATCTTGAAAGAATGAAATATTCTGGAGAAAAGATTTATCCTGCCCTCTAACCAAGTCCTGTTTGCAAATTGATCCCTGTTCATTGACCTCAAAATGTTTAATTGCAGCACCTCTTAAGAAATCTGAACTCAAGGCTGAATAAAGCCTGTGTGGAAAAGTACATCATGTTTTGTTATGATCACTTCCCTCAACAGAAAGAACATCAAGTGTTTTTATTTTAGGTTAAAGCTGTGCAGTTGCTGATAAGCTGAATGAAGGACAGAGCTCTGACCCATGTTTAGACACTAATATGGGGAAAAGATTTTGCTTTGTAGTTCATGTTGTGCAACAACAATGAGAAGAAGACAAAGGACATCCTTGTTTGAAAGCTAGAAAACTGCCCATAGTAAATGGTCAAAAAGGGGCAAAGATGAGTTCAAAGATGATGCACTGAGGAAGAATGAGTCACAGGTCATGGATATGTGGAGATTGCAGAGAAGCTTCTAAAGAAGCCACAATAGACATTTCAAAAGAGCCCAAGCAATTGATACAGAAGAAATTCTCAAAACACTAGATAAAGCATGAAAGGTATACATCTTATCTCTAGTTGGTGGTGGTTTGGCCCCATTGTAGATTTTACCTCTGATGAGGGCAGCTGTGTGAAAGACTGCATATCTGGACAAACAACCTCCTCTCTTGCTCCGGCTTCTTTTTCCTTATGTTTTCATCTGCCTTCGCCCCAATCTTATCTGGACTCCTAGACTTGGGGATCTGGGAAACTATCAACCAGTGGTTCCCAGCCTGTGGGCTGTAGATTATAAAATATGGTTTTCTGTGGGCGAGCAGATGGCAACAACTGGATGGCATATGTTCAGAATCAGAAACTAGAGCTGATGTGGTCTGTTCAATGCAATTTTCTGAATCAGCACCCTAAATAACCAAACTGACTCTAAAGTTGGCCAAAAACTGATTCATAACCCTTTTGGTACTAATGTTGGAGAGTGGTCCCTGGTCAAAGTGGTTCCTGGTCAAAAAAAGGCTGAGAACCACTGCTATAGACCTTTTTAGTTAGGTCAATTCTTCATTGAGTGTCTGCCAGTCAGTCAGTCAGTCTATCTGTCCATCTATCTATGATTTGGACTTAAGACTACACTGGAGGTCTGGAATAGTGAAGGTGGACAGCCAAATGGGGCAGTTATGGCATAGCTCATTGCCAATAACCCCAGGATTACTTCTAATGTTGGCTTCTCCAGTTATTCTAATGTTATGTAACTATTAATTCTCACAAAGTATCATGTCCATATGTGTTGCACTATAGACTCGGGACCCCTCAGTAAACCACTTGACACTTGGCAACGGTTAAATGCTTTATTTAGAATAAATAGTTAAAGTCTAAAGAATATAGCCTATTGATGTTCTCAAGCAGCAATAGGTAGCAGCAAAATTGTCTCTGGGGAAGAAGGAATAAGATATAATCCTCTGGCAATCAGGAACAAAACAAAAGAGTCATTTGTGCCCAAAACGGGCTAATCCAAGGGAAGGGTCTGGAAGCAAGGCTTGGCAATCAGAGTCTTTGGAAGCAGGAAGGCACAAGGCCCGGGCTGGAACTTGAGTACGTGGAAACCGTACCGTAGATCTAAACGTTGACGACGGATGGGGACCCATTACTGGGGTCTGACTTAAGTAGGGTTCAAAGGCTTTGATCATCCGACGTCTAGTACGTCGGACATCACCTTCCCATAACATAATCCAGCTGCCGCCCTCCTATCCTTGTTACATCGGTTTGGAATGTCTTGCCAATTAGTGCGGGCAGATGGTATTGGGGAGTTAACTTCTTTCGGTTCTTCCAGGCACTGTTTATCATTCTGAAGCCAGGGTGAATCTTTGGTAACAGTGACCTTGGACAATGAATGAACCTGCCTTTGCTGGCTAGGCTGGTCAAGCCTCACAGGCCTCTGGGAAACACTGGTTCTGCCTTGGGATTTAACATGATATGAGCCTTGCAGAGGGCCTAAGTCGGGTTGAGGATCAGGCAGGGGTGTGACAATATGTACATTTAGATCTTCTTGAACCAAATTTAATGAATTCTAGCTACCACATTTAATTAACTTTGTGCTGCTTTTAACATTGTAGACTGTAAATTATATTTAAAGCCTAATTTAAAGTCGTAACACTTGAACCAAGCTTCACCAAACCTTTAAATGCTACATTAACTTCATGATTCAAGAACCTTTCTGTTGTTGATGTTATATTTAGGTGTTGTTGTTGCCTTTATTCATATCCCACCTTTTCACACAAAAATAAAACATTACATTTAAAATGATTTTGTTGGTATTATATCAGCTGAGAGTAAAAATATTAATTTAACATTTAATGTAGATTTTTTTAAAAAACACTACAATGCTTTATGTAACAATTTTATCACAGTTTCATCCAATCCAAACCTTCACTCTGGAAACTTTTAAGATGAACATTTTCGTTTTAGATTTTTTGACTTTAGATTCCTCTCTCCTGCCCTTTCTAGTTTCAAATTTATAACTAGATCTAACCATTCACAAGCATAGAAAAAAAGGAAGATTTCAATGTTCTAGTGTACGACATAGCATAAAGGAAGAAAGTCAAATGAGAGCTAGATTAGTTAGCAAGATTTAATTTGGCTTTTGAAATGCAAGTGGAGTAGAAGCTAGAACTGAGGAAAATTCCAAATTACAGTCAGGTATGAGCATGATTCAGTTAGATATTTTACAATCTACTTCTGTAGTATCACCTTTGTTAATCTTCTGTTTCCTAGGTAATCTTAAATTTATGCTGCATCTGCTCTCACTGCTGTTCATATAGTCACAGAGGAACTTTCATATTACAGTCACGTGATCACCAAGCCGATTTTCAGATCTGGTAACTTTTCATAAACAAAGTGCTTAAAGTGCTCCAGTTAAGCTCTGAGCCTCAGAGGAGGTCTGCTGATGTATATTTAGTTTGGTTACCTATCAGGGTGGTTCAAACTCAGCCCAGGTTTTACAAAGACAGGTACAGCTGGTAAATTGCATGCCTTCACTGGCATACCAAATGAAGGCCAAAGTAAAAGCAGAGGAAAAAGTAGAAGCAAGCAGGCACACAGCTAATGGAAGATGTGGTTGGGAAAAGGAGACAGAACGTTTGTGAGAGGCAGGAGAGATGAATGGTGTAATGGTTTCCATGTTGGATAAGGAATCTGAATCTACACTGCCAGATAATTCAGTTTCTATTTTTATAAAATAATCTTTATTGAGCAAATTTTTCAAGTGTACATAAAATTTCAAAGCCGAAAGATTGATATAAAGGTAGAGTAAGTGATAATAAAGGGAAGGATAGAAAAGATACATATGAAAATATAAAAGTATGAAAATATAAAGATATAGATACAGTCGTAGATATCTTAAAATCAACAGACCCTTCTATAGATAGGAGAAGATAGGATCTTAGATATAGTAAACAATAGATAGATAGAAAAATAGATAGAAATATTTAGAGAAAGTTAGAAAAGGTTAGGAGAAAAATTAAAAAAAGAGAGAATAAAGAAATATTTTGATTTCCCGAGTCTTGAATATGTAGAATCATCCTTTCCTTAATTATTTTGTCTTTTGTTTCATCTTCATTTGTTTCTTCTCTTATTTCTTATTTCTCTTGTCCTTTCATAGCCATATATTTATGTTTCTGTACTTCATATAATCTGTCACCATCGACCAATCAGTTTCTTTAGTAGGGGTTCCTTTGTTTTTTTGGCATTAAATAAGTCAGTCTATCCATATTTCTAATGTCTATGATTTTCTCAAACCATTTTTCTCCAGATAATTCAGTTTCTGAAGCCAGATTATCTGGTTTGAACTCAATGATATAGCATAGACCTATATAATCTAGTTCAATAGATAATCTGGATTTAGGGGCCCTTCCACACAGCCCTATATCCCAGAATATCAAGGCAGAAAATCCCACATTCTCTGAGTGTGGACTCAGATAACCCAGTTTAAAGCAGATATTGTGGGATTTTCTGCCTTGATATTCTGGGATATAGGGCTGTGTGGGAGGGCCCTAAATAATCTGAATTTAGAAACACAAAGAATAGGGCCGGAGAGATAGCACAGCGGTAACACAGCTGTGCTTGCAATCTGAAGGTTGCAAGTTCGATTCCTGAGCTGCCTTGGACAACCAGCTGTGAGCCCTGTCCACTGTTCACCCAGCAGTTCAAAAGCAGCCCAGCTGTGATTAGATAAAACCGGGAACTGCAAAGCGGGGAAGGATTTTTACAGAAGGACTTTACAACGCCTGGAAAGTTCAGCTATTGGGAAGGTGGAATGCGGAAACAGAAGCTCCCCATCATGAGGATGGAACAACAGCACCCCCTTGTGACATAATGATGCAATGACATAACAACAATGACGTAATGGAGCAATCACACCCTGTGACGCACACCCTGTGATGCAGCCAGGAAGAAGAAATCCTTCTAAAATTGCACTGTGTACTGTGTAATGTAATTTGTATGTCTTCCGACAGGGACTGTCTGTCATATGCGTAATGTAATCTGCACTGAGTCCCCTTCGGGGTGAGACGAGCGGAATATAAATAAACATTATTATTATTATTAGGTTTTGAATCCCCATTTAGCCATGGAAACACAGTGAGTTACCTTGGGCAAGTCATACTATCTCGGGCTCCTTCCATGCAGTTGTATAAAATCCACACTGAACTGGATTATATGGCAGCGTGGGCACAGATAATCCCCTTGAAAGCAGATATTTGGATTATGTGCCATGATATCCTGGGTGATATAACTGTGTGGCTGGGCTCTTGGCCTTAGAAAAATGCAATGGTCAAAATAATGTATGGGTAAGGCCCCTTATACAGTGCCATCTAAAATCCAGATTATCTACTTTGAACATGATTATTTGGCAGTGTATACTCAGGGCCCTTCTACACAGTCATATAACTCAGCATATCAAGGCAGAAAATCCCACAATATCTGCTTTGAACTCAGTTATCTAAGTCCACACTGCCATATATTCCAGTTCAAAGCAGATAATGTGGGATTTTTTTCAGCTGTGTGGAAGGGGCCTCATATAACCCAGTTCAAAGCAGATAGTGTGGATTATCTTTTTTGATAATCTGGATTATTGCAATGTAGAAGGGGCCTGAGTGACCATGCACTGATTGAAAGGCGCATAGCATTATAAAAGCCAAACCCTCAGTTTTCAAAGAGGTAAATGACTTTAGCTGTTCACTCCCACAGAGAAATGCAATTAACTACTGTGTGACCTCTTTGGTTCTTTGTACAGCACTCTGATATGTGTTTGATGATGAATGGTTTTGAAATATTTTAATAAGAATGATCGAAGGATGAAATAATTGCAGCCCCTGAAACTAGATATCCTATATCTTAGATTGAGAGTGGGAACCGTATGCCAATTCCCCAGCTGATGTTGAACTGTAAATCACCGTATTTCCATTATTTTGGCTGGGATACAGAGAGCCTACAGCCTCATAAGGGTGTGTCAACTCAGACTGAATCTACACTGCCACATTTTATCACAGATTATCTGCATTGAACCAGATTATATGAGTCTACACTGCCATATAACCCAGTTCAAAGCAGACAATCTGGATTCTGAAACTGGATATATGGCAGTTTAGATAGGGCCTCAGTTCTTACCTTTATCCTGGATGGTAGAGTGGAATCTCTTTATGAATTTCTGAACAAATTATAATAGGTTGTCAATGATTTCATGACACAAAGAAAGTTTAGGGTAATAAAGAGTAGATTTGGGGGTGGAAAGATTGTGAATTCCATTCAGGCTCCTTTTTTATACATTAAAAATTCAAAATACAAACATTGCATGTGCTGAGCTCTAGCAAGTGAATCTGTGATCTCTGGGGAGAAAGGCAGACAAGAAAGTAGATCAAACAAGCCTGGTGTGCTAAACCCCAGGCTAGATCTTACATAGTTAGTTCGTGGGAGTTGCAATGTGTCTCTATATCTGAAGACATTTTCCCATTAACTTTGGTGTTGATAAGCCTTCTGTTCACCAATGTTTCTCCACCATAGCAATGAATCTTAGGACCTGAATCCTAAGGTTAGTTCCACCTAAAGCTACTCATCATTTCAAATTTCAAATGTGCCAACCCTTATGTGGGCTTTATTTGTATGTGGGCTTACCTCAAGCAGCAATTCGCAAGATCCAAATTGTGCAAAATACAGCTGCTAGACTCCTCATAAAAACATCAATGAGGTGCCATATAACACCGTCTCTGCAGCGCTTGCATTGGCTGCCGGTTGAACACAGAGTCCTCTATAAGACCCTGGTCCTAGCATTCAAGGCCTTTCGAGGTCAGGGTCCTTCATATCTAAGAAACCGTTTAATGCCATTCCACTGCCAGAGACTGCCATGGTCAGCTCATGAGAATCTTCTCTATGTTCCTGGCTCTAGAGAGGTCCGTTTGGAGTCCACAAGACGGAGATCCTTCTCCATTGTAGCCCCAATCTTGTGGAACTCCTTACCACCAGACCAAAGAGCCACTCCTGATCTACATACATTTTTAGGGGCACTTAAGACATGGCTTTTCAGAAGAGCCTATGATTGTTAGTAACAAGCGGTGACTATGTAACTTGTTTATTTTAATTGTGTAAGTCACCCAAAGCACCTTTGGTGGAGGGCGGCTCACAAGAAATAAAGTTAGATAGTTAGTTAGTTAGTTAGTTAGTTAGTTATGCAAATTGATTTACTGGGCTCTTTCATTTGACGCCAGTCAGGCTTAGGAATATAAGAAATTGCCCTGTCACAGTTCCCCTGATGTAGTATTGGCTATACCAGGGAGAGAAAAATGCAGAAATATAGGTACAGGACAAAAGACAAAATGAAAACATCTCCCCCTAAGAATCCAGACATACACACATCCATTTTTTTCTTCAGTTCTCAAATTTCTAACTTTGCAGAGACTGAGGCAATGGAAATCATTCTTATTTTTGCTGTGTTCTCATTGCCTTGGTCACAATAGCCGTCCCCTTTCTTCAGGCATTAACCTCTCTTTTTAGAAGCTCAACTGAAGTTTTAAATGGCTGAAATGCTAGAAAATTTGGGACTGATAAAAAAATTATGGAAGGGGAAGAATTTTGCCAGACTTGGCCTACATTTATGGAAAGCAGCAGTTTAGCTTCAAAGCTGATCAATATTTCTTACATGTACCCGGAGATGCCAGGAAATTAATTTTGGGCATCTTCATGCCCTAGCCAGCGAAACAAATGGACATGACTCTTGGGTGCTGTAGTCCAACAACATTACAAGGGCCACATGATTCTCACCCCTAGTTTGGAGATATATATCAAAATTACCAATTTTGCACCAGTTTAAAACAAAATGCACCACAACTTAAAATCCCAGTTCTCATAATCTGATACCAACAAAGAACTGAGTGGGAATGCAGTGAAAAATTGGGGGGAGGGGAGAGAGAATGTAACAGAACTGTGAGATTCTCCCCCCCCCCAAAAGTTTTATTCAGTCCCATATTTAAAAAGCACATCTTATTATTTTATGTTCACCAAGGGCCCTATCACACTACATTGTTATTGCTGTTCCATATTAACTGCCATGACAAGATCCTATTGAATGCTGAAATTTATAGCTTAGGGAGAGATATTTAGAATTGCCAACCAGAGACTTCTATGACCTCGCCAAACAACAAACCCCAATTTTCTGCAGGATGTTTGCCGTCACAATTAAAGAAGAACAGAGTATAGCACTACAACAGTCTAGGCTACAAGAATGGTTGTCTATCAATCAAATGGGTTTACATTGCCCATTCACAAACTCTCCTATTGTTGTGTTGTCAAAGTCTTTCATGGCTGAAATCCCTGGATTGCTGTGAGTTTTCTGGGTTGTATGGCCATGTTCCAGCAGCATTCTCTCCTGACGTTTCACCCACATCTATGGCAGGCATTCCCAGAAGTTTGTCTGAAACTAGGCAAATGAGGTATCCAAGGTGGGAGAAAGAACTCTCGTCTGTTTGAGGCAACTGTGAATATTGCAATTAGCCACCTTGATAAGCACAGAATGGCCTTGCAACTTCAAAGCTTGGCTACTTCCTGCTGGGAGAATCCTTTGTTGGGAGGTGTTAGCTGGCCCAGATTGTTTCCTGTCTGGAATTCCCCTGTTTTCTGAGTGCCGTTCTTTATTTACTGTCCTGTGGTCAAGAGGCCTCATGACCCAGATGCACCATGAAATGATGGGGCGCCCTCTGACAAGCATAGCAGGCCAAGCACCTCCACAATAAAGGCCAGACAGGGACACACTTTGGCCCCCTGTGTGTTTTAGAATTCAACTCCCACAGTTCTGGGAGCTAAAGTCCAAAACACCTAGAGGGCCCATGTCTAAAACAGATAGACAGGACAGCCACAAAAAGCATTTTTGAGGGGAGGGGGATGTCTTTTTTGCCTGTCATTTCTTGACACAGCCAGACTTTGAAGCTGCAAGGCCATTAAATGCTAATCAAGGTGGCCAATTGCAACATTCACACTTGCCTCAAGCAGACAAGCGTTCTTTTTCCCACCCTGGATATTCCACAGATATATAAACCCCACTTGCCTAGTTTCCAAGAGACCTCACAACCTCTGAGGATGCCTGCCATAGATATGGGTGAAACATCACAAGAGAATGCTTTTGGAGCATGTTCATACAGCCCAGAAAACTCACAGCAACCCAGTCTCCTATTTTTATTTGCCATCAGATTTACTCTGATGCATGGAAACCATATGGATAAGAGATCTCCAGAATTCCTGGTCATCAACAGCCCTCAGAGTTTGCAAAGTCAGGACTGTGGTTTCCTTGATTGAATGAATGTACTTAGAATGCAGTCTTCCTCTTTAATGCACTCTTCCTACCATCTTCCACTTACTGAATATTGTTTATTTTAGTGATTCACATTGTTTCATAATGTGTCCAAAGTGCAACTGTTTCGGCTTAGTCATCTCCTTCTCTAGAGAAATCAGGATGGTCACATCCCTGCTTGCCTTTTGCAGGCAGGTGAAAATGTACTTCTGCCATCAGGCACTTAGGAAATGATGAGTGGTGGGCTGCTGGGAATGGCATGAAAGGGATTTGTGTGGGGTGTAGTTTTGTAAATGCAGTATTAATTGTATGTAAATTTTTATTATTCATGACACAAAGATTTAATTTTTAAAATAATTTTTATATTTGTATTTCCATGCATTTGCTGTTTTGAATTTGTATTGTGTCATGTTTGCTGTTAGATGCCTTGAGTCCCTATGTTGAGAAAAAGGCAGGATAAAGATAAAGTAAATAAACAAATAAATCTTGGCTTCTAGTAAGAGCTCAGAACTGATTTGCACTTGGACCCATTCATTCCATGAGTTGATACTATTCTTGTTAGCTTTCTTAATTATTCAGCTTTCACGGCCATTAAAAGAAGTCAGAAATACTGTTATGGATGATTCAGACTTTGGTGTCTATCCACTTCAACATTAATTGCATTACAATGGGGGTAGCTTACAGCAATATGCAGTTGCTGGGAAAATGTATCCCATTCCCACTCCAGGCAATCACCGACAGCTATGCTGAGATGTGCAGCTACATTAGACTAGAAGAGACAACTTTGAAGGAAGTGGTACATGAGCTCATTGTCCATGTTAATCAGAGAATCCCTTGGCTCCACTACAATACTGCCGATCTTTCCTATTAATGAAAGTGACTCTGCCTTCCCTCTTCCCTTTCAGCTTTTCTATACAACCTTTAATGGATTGCTTTTCACCCTCTTCTTCTCTTCTTTCAAATGGCTTAAATAGCCATTCCTCCATTACTCAGCCAATATGTCCATCTGGCATCTGTTTCCTTTAGATGTGTAGATAAAAATGACTTTGCAGAGGAGAGAAAGCTGTTCTGAAGCTAAACAGATAGTGGTCCATCCATAACAGCTCCTTTGCAAATACCAGTAGTTTCAGTCTTGGGCTTGCATCTCTATGTGAAAGTAGATAGATAGATAGATATTTATTTACGGTCGAAGACCAACATCATATTATACAGAAAATAGAACAATATAAATGTTAAAACTCCATTCAACTCTAAAATTAACACCAAAAGTATCTGGCCTATTGTGTTTCCGCGTGCAGTTTATTATGCTGGTTCCTCGTGACCAGAACGGCCATGAGATATTTGGCCACCAAGTTGGTTATCTCCTTGTGTTTGTCGTCAAGCAGCCAGTATAGGTAGAATTCCTCAGGTCTACCAGGTAAACGGGACAGGATTGGTGAAATTAAGGTGAGGTGGGCATCCAAATACAAATGGCAGTGAAAGAACACATGCTCTGTAATGAACGCTGGATTTTCTTGAAAAGACCTCTGTAAGGACGACGCACAAACAGCAGCTTGATCCTACAAGTTTATTCCAGGTATCATTGCCTGTGAAGCCAGATCTGGCTTCACCCCGCCCCCAACACAGTTTATATACAGTCTCCGCCTCCACCATCTGTCCATCATCCCAAAGACCCAACCCCCCTAGCATGTAATGCTTAACAGAGGTTGCATCAGATCCAAATGATTCAGCAATCCCAGTAGTCCATTGGGGCATGACCCCAGGGGTCACAGAGTTAATGTCATAAGCCCAATCGTCCAATGGCTGCTCAGTCATCTCTCCCTGAGTCAGCATAACACAAGGCAGTGCTTCCCATGTTGGTGTGGTGTGGCCCATAGCTCAAGGCTCTCTCTCAGCACTGCTCAAGCCTTCAAGGTCGCACCTGGTCGGGATTACCAGTATTGGAAGGGTCTAAGATTAGAGCACACTCTGCTCTAATTGACAGAACCTTACATAATACCCTCTCTCCTCCCCCCTGAGAGGAAGAGGATTTGAACATACCTTTAACTTATAATCTAAATCCTATTCCTAAATCCTATTCTAACACCAAACACAAATACCAAGACCTTGCTCCACAATACACCCACTAGAACAAAGCCTGACTGTCCATTTCTCATATAAACCCGGAACTCCCCCACACTCAGATAACCAAGCTCATCTCTACCAAACGCTCAGCTTGTTCAAGGTTAACTCCTATCTCTTCCTACCAAATCTAAAACAACCCCATCCCTTTACTACCATAGCAAAAGGGACCACAGAACCACACTTCCCATGCAACTACTTATTACTACAGATCCCAACAGTCCAATGCACAGGAACAAATCAACTGCGCATCTACTACCACACAATCAACACTCCAAGTCCCATAACTCTCAAAATCCTCCACTGCCCAAAGCAGGAGGCCTCAGGGACAAAATCACACCACCATCTCTATCACACACCATCAGGATTCTACAGCTCATAACTCCCAATAACCACTAACTGCCACCAGAATGCAGGCAGGAACATCTGCATCCAAACATTCTTTCACAAAACCAAAACCTCTAATATACCACATCCTCACCTGCGACACAGGACCAATTCAACTGTGCTTCGCAAGTACACAACAGAAACCCACTACCCTTACTGCTCCGGCAGCAACACTATCCTACTACCCTGGCAGAAGGCACTTGGGAAACTACAACTCTCCCCACTGCACAAACAGGAGGTCACACTATAATCCAAATTACAACTTTCCGCACAATAAACACTAAATGAATGAACATCCACACTTCTCCCAAACTATCCTTTGACCTAACTCCTCTTGGCACCCAGCCACGAGGCCTAAGACCACCATAAACCACTACTACAAACAAACTTTAACTATTCAACCAGCCACACAGGATCACTCAACTGTGTCAAGTACTCTATTAACAGAAATCTCATACCCTTGCTACCTTATCAAGAGGCACATACCAATCTCCCCTGCGACCAGACTCAGTCATCTAAACCCTCCATCCATCATCTGCTCCCACACAAGGGAACATCTACATAAAATCCACACATCCAATGTCAATTCTAACACACAATCCTAGCACTTAATTCTACTGAACAACCTATAACACCCCCTCACACAGGGAAACGCACCCTAGGAAAACTATAACACCCCTTCTAGCCCATCCTAACCATCGCATTGAAATCAACCATCCAACCAAGCGATGAACACCCACACACCTAAATTAACCCAACAAACCCAGGAACACATCAACTGGGCAGTCTCGCCAACCCCTCTTCCCAAGGAAGGCACCACAAACTCTTTATTAACTTATCCATATGCCACAATCAAAGTTAAAACACTAATAACACCACAACTTCTAATCTAACTCTAAAACCTATCCTCTAAACTGAATATTCCAATACCAAACGCAGGCACGGCCATCTGCGCATCACCAACCCCTATACCTAATAGCTACTATAACTCGAAATAACCCTCCTCCTGGCCAATTCAACAGGAGGCAATACTATCATCCAATCAACTCCAAAACCTATCCTCCACCAACACAACCTTCCTGCCACTATTAACCTCATTACAGATCCCAACAAAGGCTGTATCCATCCTTCTAAATCTCGGGAACATACCTCTAATATAAACATAAAATATACATACATAATACCTTCCCATTTAACATTTCTAAGACATGAGAGCATTACATAAACATCACCAACATCCCTAACTCAACACAACAATCCCTCAAAAATAAATGAGACATAAGCATTTAAATGCATTCTATAAAGTACATTAGGCACATTACTTTATCTAATATACAAAATCCCAGTGTCATATAATCCCAGTTCTGCACCATCAATTCCTGTCTGATCTAAGCCTAGTATCCCGTTCATGTTACATCTGCTTTCCAGAACACTTTCTCTCCCCAAAAGACCACAATTAGGCAACATATAAACATTCCTTTCACCATGCCACCTCCCAAAGTTACCTCAATCATAACCAACAGGCTAGAATGCAATTCAATTTTTAGAAGTTTCAAGTTCAGTACATTGCAAAGTTCATCAAGAGGTTTCTTCCATAGTTCAAGCACCAAACCCAAGTTCAGCACATTGCCAAGTTCATCAAAGGGTTTCTTCCATAGTTCAGGCACCAAAATCTTCTCTGGAACAACATGTTCCAACATCCCCTGATTCCAACTACCCCGAGTGACCAAATAACCATAGGGTTATACTCAGAACAGGATCAGCCATCCGGGATCTCGCCAACTGCTCGTTCACCTTTTCCACAGCTGACCCGCACTGGAAATCTCCGCTTAGCAACTCCACAGCTCCACTTCTCCCGGCTACCTCTGGCTCCTCCTGAAGAATATCTGCTACTTGACACTCGACTGGCATTTCTACTGAAGAAGCCACCTTCCATAGCTCTTCCTCCTCAGCCAACGCCAAAAACAGCAACACTCTCCTCCGAAGCCTTGGATCCCGGCAACTCCTTTTCCTTCAAAGCATAATCAGCCTCCTCCACTTCAGCATGTTGCTTTGCTAACACAGCCGGCCCATCACTCTTGCATTCCAGCTCACCTCCCTCCGGGACCTCCAGCTCACAAAGAGTCTCGCCACACTCCAGAGGTTGGCTTGCTTCTAGGGAGGAATCACCTTGGCCAGGCTCCATAGTAATAGGAACAGGCTTCACTTCCCTTCTCTCTTCAACACCTCCGGGCCACTTTTCAAACTTCTCCAGCCAAGAAGCCTTCCCCACACTTCCTCCTTTCTTGGTAGTTTCACTTTCTAGGCTGGGCAGCACTCCAATCTTATCTTTCGGCAGCTTAATCATCTCTGTAACTTTGCCAGACTGATCTTCCTCCACCACTTCAGAGAACAGCTTTTCTGCACAAAGAACCTGGCCTCTTTCTGCTGCACTCCCACCTTCCAAGCCCAGAAAAAGTAACGCGTTGCAGACCAGGCAATCGCAATTCCAACACTTTGCAGGAAGGGTTCCTCCTTTTCTTCCACAACACAAGAAGCCTCTTGCCCACTCGCTGGCTCCAACATTCCTTCCATCGTGCGAAAGGGACTCTCTTCTCCTTTCTTCCTCTCCGGTAATGCAGCCTCTGAAGTTAAAGCAGTCTCGCTTTCCCCCTTACTGCCGACCGGGACTTCAAAGGACAGGCATTCCTCTGCAGTTTCTCCTACAGGAGGCTTGACTTCCATCTCCGCATGGCACTCTTCAGTATTTTCGGCCGTCCACACAAATTTCTCTGGTAAAACAGCTTCATACCTTTTCCCTGCCTCTGGCTGGACTTCTTCTTCGGCATCATCAAAGCGTCCACCCTCTTCGTCTGTGAGATCCATCCATTCCTGGAGCCTACTCACTCTCTCCAGTATCACCTCCATCTCCTTCTCCAGTTCATTCACATCGTGATGCCCACAACGAAGAGCTTTCTGCAACACTTGCAGCCTCCAACAAATTTGCTGCCTTTCCCGGACCGCCTCATCTCTGGTCCCTATGGGAAACTGAGCTCTCTCCTGCCCAGTCTCTTCAGCCTTCCAAACTGGCCCTTCTCTTGGCACAGTCACCTTGGCTAACTCAGGTTCTGGGGTCTCTTTCCCCTCTTCTGCCAGGTCCACCTGACCATCCCTGGCACACACCAGACGAGCACTCCTGTGCTCCACCGCCTGGCAAGCGCTCCTGCGCTCCTCCGGTTCTCTGGGCGCATCTTCCTCCTCCTTCTCCCAAGAAGGGGCGCCCTCCAACGATTCCTCCATCACCCAATGAGGGAACAAGCCTTGCAGGATCCTTCTAGCCTGCTGCTGCTCTACCTCACTTGGGGCCCACGAATCGTCCTCATCCGAGTCACTGTCCCAGAACTCCTCAGGACTCACCCATTCCACCTCCATCATGGGTCTGGACTTTGCGGATGGCATCTCACTGGATAAGCCCTCGATGGATTTCTCCATGATAGGCTTTTTGAGGAGATCTGGCTTTTCTGTAATGAACGCTGGATTTTCTTGAAAAGACCTCTGTAAGGACGACGCACAAACAGCAGCTTGATCCTACAAGTTTATTCCAGGTATCTTTGCCTGTGAAGCCAGATCTGGCTTCACCCCGCCCCTAACACAGTTTATATACAGTCTCCGCCTCCACCATCTGTCCATCATCCCAAAGACCCAACCCCCCTAGCATGCAATGCTTAACAGAGGTTGCATCAGATCCAAATGATTCAGCAATCCCAGTAGTCCATTGGGGCATGACCCCAGGGGTCACAGAGTTAATGTCATAAGCCCAATCGTCCAATGGCTGCTCAGTCATCTCTCCCTGAGTCAGCATAACACAAGGCAGTGCTTCCCATGTTGGTGTGGTGTGGCCCATAGCTCAAGGCTCTCTCTCAGCACTGCTCAAGCCTTCAAGGTCGCACCTGGTCGGGATTACCAGTATTGGAAGGGTCTAAGATTAGAGCACACTCTGCTCTAATTGACAGAACCTTACAGATTCAACCATCCCTGCATCGCAGGGGCATATACGTTCATGATAGGGTGTGTTTGTGTACCTTCCCAGTAGCACAGCTGTTGGCAGAGCATTGACTCAGGCCAGAGTAAACACTTTCCTATGTTTTGGATTTGTTAAATTTGTTAAATAATTTTGTGTAGCAAAGGGTACGTTGGTACTGCATTTTAGTAGTGGATGCTATCTGGCACAAGCTAGATGTTTTTGGTAATCTATATCCATTATTCTGCGCCTTACTGCTACTCTAGCATTCATATATCCCAGGTGGTCCAGTTCGTCTTCCTGTAACCCCGACAGTTTGAGATTTCTGAGAATCGTATTTTTCCATGTAGACCTAAAAGAGTCTGTCAGGGTTAAGGGGGCCAGTCCTTTAGGTAAGTGTTTTAACTTTAGTCATAAGTTTAGTGTAAGAGTCTGGACTCGTGCCTCCATGGAGGGTAAGCCCGCTTCTAAGAGCAGGGTGTTGTTAGGGACGCAGCATGGAGTTGCTATGTGAAAGTATATTCCTTCAAGTCAAGTTATGGTGACCCCATGAATGTCCTTAGGCAAGAAAATTCAGATGTAGTTTTGTCACTTCCATCCTCTATTTTGCTGAACCATTTTGACACAATTTGTTGCTTTCTACTTTCTTGGTCATGGACCCACCCAGACCAGGGTGCTTTACCCTGAAACCATTTGGCAAATGACATGAAACCCCAAGACACAGCTACATTGAACACGTGCTATGAAAGGCTCCCAAATTAGTTCTGTGGTGGACAAATGCTACATTGATCCAGAGTTGATCCAGGGTAAGGCTGGGAAAACTCATCTTAACACAGCCTTGAACCATGCTTTAAAAATTACAGAATACATGCTTTAAAAATTACAGAAACCTGCGACTTTGGCTCATGTAAACAGTTGGGTCAGTTGTGAGACAGAACTAGCTGCAACTATTTACACTGTTGTCCCATGTTTCTTGGGCTTGGGAGGCTTTGTTGTGAACTGGGTCCTGATTATCAGAAATTGGGTTTAAACAAACACTGATGGCAATGATGACTGAAAATGAATCAGTCTTAGAATGTACTTATCAAGTGTGTATGCACGCACATGTGTGTGTGTGGATGGATGGATAGATAGACAGACAGAACAACCTCCATATCTGCAACATTGGTACCTTCAGTTTTGCCTAGTAATAAAATGCATCATCTCTAGGAACATTCTAGGTTCTCCAGGTGATTCTGTGGTATGTTACTATCAAAAGTTACCACAGTGTCACCCTGCAGGATCTTTACAATTCTCAGAGAAATATTACCTCTAGGAATTTGCAAGGTCCTTCAAACCGATTCTATGGTAACTTCTAGCAGAAGGCAGTTATTTCAGTAGGATTCACTATTATCCATGGTTTTTAGCATTTTCACATTAAGTTAAGGAATATATCCCCTGGAGATACGGAGGTCATAATGTATGTACATAATATTCAATGGTGGATTGATTTGTATTATTTCAACAAAATGTTCTACCTTTATAGTGCTCTAGAAGCAGAAATTCACCTTGTCTTCTGCTTTTAAAAAGGCATTTTGATAATAAAGTCCAGGGAACTAAGAACCATAGAAATAGGGGCTTCCTATATCCAAGGGATCACATTTTGCACTTTGTGGAGTAAACCAATGGGGCATTTGAAAAAGCAACACAATCCAAAAGAGAAAGAAGCTGTGCCTAGTTCCCAGGGAACCAAATGCTTCTAGAAACATGTTTAACAATTAGGGTGTAAATTCAAGCTCCCAGTTCAGATACTGTGATGTCAAATGCAGCAGTGGAGCTGAATATTAAGCTGGTCCCATCGGTTACTTGGTGTCTCTATCAATTAACAGACCTGTTTGATCCATTTGAGGGATTTAGATGTCAGAGAATGCTAGAGAGGGTTGGATTGGCTTTTATGTGATAGCAGAATGATGTAAGATCACAATGAAATCAAGTGGGCGACATGTCAGCCATTGTTCATACCAATGAAAGCCAGGAAAGAGGTCAGGTTGACCATGCGACTAAATGGCTTTAGTTCATGGCTGCTGCAAGACATTTAACTTTGACAAAGAAGACACCTGAATTTCAAGAGTGTGGAGAAGTTGTTTTTTTGGACTGCAACTCCCAGGAACCCTCAAGACAGCATTGATTCTAATTTAGAAAACTATACTCCAAATACAATTTTCCAACTCTGAACATCTTACTTAAGAGATTGACTGGACTGAGAGCTGGGCCTTACTACAGCACTAGAAAATATGGTTAAACTCACCACCAGGGGTTCCTGCTGCATCCCACCAACAACAATAACATCTGCTGCGGAAATTGTCACAATGTGCATAAAGCAGTGTTTTTCAACCTTTTTTGAGCCGCGGCACTTTGTTTACATTTACAAAATCCTGGGGCACACCACCAACCAAAATGACACAAAATGACACTCTAACACAGTAATGCATATAGTTAATATGTTTTTAAATGTATTTATACACTCAGTGTGAAACCTGGGCCTGTTTCGATGAACACAACATAGATATCCTGGCAGGAATGGCAGAAATACACACACAAAGGTCTTGCTCAACAGCTGGGAGTTATAGTTCACCCGCAATCAAAGAGCATTCTGAACTTCACCAATGATGGAATGGAATCAAACTTCCCACACAGAAGTACCATAACCAAGAGAAAATACTATAAGAGTTTGGGGGCATTGACCTTGAGTTTTGGAGTTGTAGTTCACCTATATCCAGAGAGCACTGTGGAGGGGAGGGAGGAAGACATGGGGCGAGTCTGCGTAGTAGCGCCCCCACGGGTCACGTCTTCCTCCCTCTCCCCCCCTCCCACAGAAGCAGCAGCGTGAGCAAAGTGAGGCAAAGCAAGCAGAGCGAGGCTGGGAAGAAGGGAGCCCAAGTGGAGAAGAAGAAGTGTTCGGCAGGAGGGGGAAGAAAGGGTATTGGAGGTTCCAATTTCCCACGGCACACCTGATGATCGCTCATGGCACACTAGTGTGCCATGGCACACTGGTTGGGAAACACTGGCTTAAAGTAGTACCAGTCTTGCTTAGGTTCTCTTGAATTTAATGACATATATCCTCTCAGAAGACATAAATAAGAAATTTACAACCACAATGCCCCCACATGTAATAATGGCCATAAAAAGTGACAGTTAAATGGATCCATCATCTTCAAAGACAATTTACCTTTGAAGATGAGCAGCTGGAAACAAGCAGCAAGAGGAAACCAGTGTTTTCATCTGAAGCTGGATTAAGGTCACGGGAAAAATAGATCATTTTTGTGAAAGGTCCTTGTTTGGGGTGCCATAAAAATTAAATCAGTCAATCAATTAAATATTAAATATTCAATATATGTAAAGTTCAAAAGGCAGTAGCTCATAGTTCTTCATATGGAAGCCCATATTCAGCCCTACAACTTCACTGAGACTAACAATCTTATTTCACACATGCATTTTTATGAATTTGCTACAGCCCATAACATATTGATGACAAAAGAAATCTGAACAGATTCTGTAAGTGATTGGGGAAGAAGAGGGAACAAATTATACTTTTTTTTTCAGCCTTAGGGTCTTA
Organism: Anolis apletophallus; assembly: GCA_030556195.1. NCBI lineage: Eukaryota > Metazoa > Chordata > Lepidosauria > Squamata > Anolidae > Anolis > Anolis apletophallus. Next base: position 144,830,749 of record JARBWK010000001.1, on the reverse strand, counting down.
ACCAGTGGAGGCCGCAAAGCAATTTCCACCAGCTCAACCATTGATAACATAGCTTTATATCCATATTTGACTTACGAGAGGAATTAAATAATGAGTGAGATCAAAACTTTGGGGAAATCATTTTCTTTAATATATCTCCCACTCCTATTTTGGGGAAATTTGGGAATTATAGCAAATAAATATTTGGGAATTATAGCAAATAAATATTTGCAAAGTAAAAAGGCTTTTCTTCATCTATTTCATGAGGTAAGGAATGAGAAGCCTTTTGACTTCCCTCTCTTCTAGAGATGTTGATTTAGATCACTCTTTCCTTGTAGTTACTAAGGCCAGTTCCAGACAGGCCTTTATCCCAGAACCATCAATGTTTTAAAAATGTGGATGTTCCTGGGGGCCTGTCTACACACACCCCAGAAAGTGCGCGCTTTCTGAGGTAGGTGCCCAGATGCTCTCGTGGGACTGGCCTGCAAAAACATCAGGAGACCCTACCACCCTTCCCCAAACCCCTTTGAAAAGTAAGGAAAAGTTACCCAGCCTCCAGTAGACTGTAGCCGGAGCTCTTCCAGCACATAGAAATGATGCATCAGGAGAGGGAGGGGGGAGGAAAGGAAAATTGCTCCCCTCACACTCTCCTGGTACATCATTTCTATGTACTGGAAGAGCTCCGGCTACAGTCTACTGAAGACCTGGTAACTTTTCCTTAATTTTCAAAGGGGGTTGGGGGCTTTGGAGGAGGGGTGGGTATTCTCACAGTTTTCTGGACTAATTTAGTTGGGAAAACTGTAGGAATGGTGTCTGGACTGCAGTCCAGATACCGGGAGGCGCGGAATAAATCCACTATCTAATTAATTTGCTACAAACCAAGGTTTTCCTAGCTTGTGGCAAATTAATTCGGGATTGTCCAAGATGTCATCTGAACAGCCCCTTCTTTATTGTGGGAATTACCACAATAAAGAGGCTGTCTGGATGCGCCCCAAGAAAGGAGTCACCAGCAAAGGGAAAGAATGGAATAACTATTTATTTATTTATTTACATCATTTATATTCCGCCCTTCTCACTCCGCAGGGGATTCAGGGCAGATCACAATGCACATATACAGGCAAACATTCAATGCCATTTGACATACAACTTTTAACACAGCCACAGAGGCAATTTAACATTCCAGCTTTTCTGGCCACCAGGAGGAGCTGTCACATTCCTTCACTCCTTTTGTGTGTATTTCCTGGATGTTTTATAGCCTCATAAATCAGTTAAATTAAACTATAGAGGGGAGGGGAGGTCTAATGATACCAGATTGTAAGTGGAAGTCCACTTCTGGTTTTGAAAAGCTGGTCTTTTTTATTATAAACAATGCAAGAGATTTTGTCACACACGGAACCGCCCACAAAAAGTTGAAGCTTCCAGGACAGGCAATCCCCCCCCCCACACACACACACACACACTACACACCATCTTCTTTCCTTCCCCTCCCAGAAGAGAAACCAGAAGGGCTTGAGAATCACATAAATAAGGAGACAGATTCCACTCCAAGGGTACATTTCCCTCCCCACTCTCCTGAAGCTGGAGCCAAGTCTTTCCCCACTACAAATCCAGTTATATAATCATATAATAAACATTCAGCTCATTCAGCGAGCTTCACTGAATTACTCTTTATCCCTAAGAGCCCAAAAGACAGATGACTTGTTGGTCTATCTGGATCCATTCTAGCTTATCCCTATCTAATTTAGTACAGTAGAGGAAGACCAAGAGGTTGGAATGCATCCAGCAAATGCCTATTGAGTTATATTTTCTGCACGCAAGTGTACTGGTGGTACTTTATAAACTCAATTTTGATCCACTGGGAGTTATGTACGGGCAATTTCATCCGTATCAACTTGCAGCTGACAGGCATGTACTCTATCATTCTCGAGCAAGCGGATTTGTGCCTTGCAAATCTAAACTTGACTCGGTGATAGTCACACAGCAATAATTTGCAACACTCCTGTGTTTAGGAAAAGAGTTTCAAATAATATTTTTATGGGTGTTTTCCAACTCTGTGAAGTGAAAGGCACTGATCTCCAAAGTTAATTTACTTCAAGATTCATTGTGCAACTTAAATGTAAAAATTGGACTTTGGAAAAGTTACTTTTGGGAGCACAACTTCCCAAATCTCCCAGCAAGCAGCTAATTCTCTGTCTCTTGCTCTCTTCTGCTCTCTTTGTCTCTGTCTCTTTCCCTCTCTGTTGTTTCCCCCTTTCTCCAGATTTATCTATTGTGTATTCTGCATTTCATGCCTGCTTTGTTTTTATTTATTTTGCTCGCCTTAAAAACAAAACCATACACAACAAAAATCAAATGCTGGTAACTGCTGGTAGTGAAGCCCACCTGAGATCATGACAGATCTAAGTAGTAACGACATAGTGATTCTGGGGCTTATAACCTCAATTTTGTTTAAGCTCTGGATCATGGCCTGATGAAATGTTTTTTTACCATGACTCACCAACTGACAACCAATGTTCTAAAGCTCTGTGAATACATGGGCCTGGATACAATGATCTGATTCCTATTGGTAGTTTCTACTATAGTGGAAGCAATGAATGTAGGATTTATGTCAGCATTCACTCATAATTTAATGGGACTGCCTCATCCCATATCATCCCACTAGATTTCTATGCCCCGAGGAGCAGAACCTCCTGGTCATTCCTAGTCCCAAGATGTATTGCCTGACTGCAACCCATTGATGGGATTTTTCTATCATTGCTCCAGTGCTCTGGAACGCGTTGCCTGCCGATGTTCACGCTACCCAGGGCCTCCTTTCGTTTCGGAAAGCCTGTAAGACTTTGCTGTTTCAACAGGCTTTAGGAGTCTGACTAGCTGCAGTTTTTCCCTGTTATAATGCCATCTTGTACTGTCTGTGTTACCGCGGCGTTTTAATGCTTCGTTCATTGTGATTTTTAATTCATCGTTTTAATTGTGGTTTTTAACTATTTTAGCTGTGTTTGATTGTCTTTTCATGATTATGTGTGAGCCTCCCCGAGTCACTGGGAGTGGCGGAAAATAAATGCAAATAAATTTATTTATTTATTTGCCATGCTTCTATACCGCCTCTCTCAGCCCAAAGGCGACTCGAGGCGGTGAACAAGTGGCAACAAGTGCCCATATACAATACATCACAAGATAAAAACAGTCATATAAAAACATATAAAATTAACAGTTAAAAACTACAAAATACAAATCTCAGCTCCACAATCTTAAAATCGGTTTCCGTTTCGTATAAGTAAATAATAAATAAATAAATAAATTGGTCTTCTTTAGTTGATACTACCAAAAGAATCTGAAATAATGTTCAAAACTCTGATCCAAGGGCATACACCATATCAGCCTTCTGTAGCCCTGTGTCCTTCAGATATGTATGATAGAACCTCTCACCATTTCCAAGTTGGGAGTGATGGCAGTGATACATTATGATACATCTTAGGGGCATCCATTTGGAAAGAATGTACTATATGAGGATCTACCATGTTAAACGACTGCATTGGAAATTAAATAATATCCCACCCTGGTGATGAAGCAGCTCATCCCTGTTGGAGAAGCTTCACACACTTTGCTTTTGGCTTTTGGATGACTCACTCCTAGAATTTAACTACTGGAAATAAATTCACCAAGTATATAACAAGTGGGGAAAAATCTCCCTCTCTCCCTCCCTTTTTGTCCACCCACATTGACTTGTTGGCAAATATTGGCTTGAAAGTTTTTGGTCTCTAATGAGATCAGTGAGACAACATTCTGTAAGGAGGTATTGTAGTGATGTTGCTATAGAAACCACAAAAGGAGAAAGATAAAACAGGGACATTTTAACAGGTAGTGTGATTCAGCGTAGCCCTGCTCCATGCATGGCATACAGATGTCTCTTTTCTGCCACTGCTCATGATTATTACTTCATGAAGTCTGTCTCTGCTATCTAGACTGAATTCTGGAATTGATCATTTTCCTTTAATGGTTTGATAGAATGACCAGAAGAAGACATCACTGCCTGGGAATTAGGTTTAGACCAGTCTACAGCCCTGATAACTTCCATGTCAGTGGGGTGGTGAATCCATGCCAGGTTTTACACTGGACTTCAAATGAGCCACCGAAGATGCTTAACTCTAGCTTGAAACAGGTTCAGCACCCTGGAAAGCTCATTTGAAATTCACTGCCACCAGCTGGTAGTGGAGTGTAACAACCATCCTCCCTTGTCACCCCATAAATCATGTACCAATAATAACTGGATTTGACAAGAAAATGAAATTATGCATTTTTCATTTTACATAATGTATATGGCATGTTTACTCTTGTGAATAATTTATTAAAATTCTTCTACAGACATGAATAACATAAGACAATTGATTCCAACTTCCAATCAAAGGGCATTTATTTCAGCCACCATCTATCATCATCCATTCCATAGTCTGTAGTGTGTCTTCACATTCATAATGGAGTTTGTTGTGTTAGGGCAATGGTTCCCAAACTTTTTTGGCCTACCACCCCCTTTTCAGAAAATTTTTACTCACCTCCCCCCCCCCCCTAGAAATTATTATTTTAAAAAATGTAATAGCAATGTAATAGCAATTAAACAGAAAGATATTGATAAGAAAATGATATATTTATAGCAGGGCTGTCCAACTGGCGGGCCCCGGGCCGTATATGGCCCCCCAGCCCCTTCCCCATGGCCCCCTACCCTCCTGCAAGATATCTGCCTTTTAAGATTAAAAAAAAATTAAAATATTTTTTTGGAATATTTTTTGGAATATTTTTCGGAATATTATTTATTTATTTTTTTCGCGGCGGGGGGGGGGGGGGCAGGGAGGAGGAGCAGGCTCTCTTCCTCCTCCTACTACTTCCCTCCCTCCCCCCTCTCCCTCCCCTCCTTCTTTCTCTCTTTCCCCCTTTCATTCCTTCCCCCTTCCACCACCTGAAGGAAAGAGGGAAGGAGAGAGAGTGCACGAGCGAGAGGGGGCGTGGCCAGAGCAAAAAAGGGGCGGGGCCGAGTTCGGAGCACGGGGGGGTGCTCACCCATTCCCTTTCCGGCTTCCTCCTCTCCTGAGGCTTCGTGCCAAGTTTGGTCCTGATCCATCATTATTTGAGACCACAGTGCTCTCTGGATGGTGGAGAACTACAACTCCCAAACTCAAGGTTCAGTACTTTCTGTTGCTCTTATGAGAGTTTAGGTTTGATTTAACATGGCTGAGGAATGCTTTGATTGTGTTTTCCCCTTATGGCAGAAGGAGATTGGACTGGATGGCCCTTGGAGGTCTCCTATTCTAGGAACCCATTGTAATTATTATTATTATTATCATCAGAGGCTGAATGGCCATCTGTGAGGAATGCTTTGATTGTGTTTTCCCCTTATGGCAGAAGGAGGTAGGACTGGATGGCCCTTGGAGGTCTCCTATTCTAGGAACCCATTGTAATTAATATTATTATTATTATCATCAGAGGCTGAATGGTCATCTGTGAGGAATGCTTTGATTGCATTTTCCCTTATGGCAGAAGGAGATTGGACTGGATGGCCCTGGATGGCCCTTGGAGGTCTCCTACTCCAGGAACCTGTTGTTGTTGTTATTATTATTATTATTAGCAGAGGCAGAATGAATATTATGCCTTATCATTCAGGGTTATAGGCCTGTGTGGAAGGGCCCTGGCTTCTTATTTGACTTCCTTTCCACACATCTGAATAAAATCCCATGTTATTTGCTTTAAACCAGATTATATGAGTGTGGACTCTGATAATCCAGTTCAAAGCAGGTATTCTGGGTTATATGGCTGTGTGGAAGGGCCCTGAATCCACACTGCAATATAATCCAGTTCAAAGCAGGTTTTGTGGGGTTTCCTGCCTGGATATTCTGAGTTATATGGCTGTGTGAAGGGCCCTGAGTCCACACTGCAATATAATCCAGTTCAAAGCAGGGACTGGGACTTGAGACTGGGATTTTGGTGTTCATCTCTATCTCCAAGTCAAAGCCCGGTGTCCTCCACAGACACCTCCAAGGCGGGGAGGAGGCGGAGCTGGGGAGGGGGCGGGGCCTGGGCGGAGCCGGGGAGGGGGCGGAGCTGGGGTGGAGCCGGGGAGGGGCGGAGCCGGGGGCAGAGGCAGACCCTTCGGCCCCCCAGGTCATCAGTAACTGGAATTCCGGCCACAGGTCCGGTAGAAGTTGGACAGCCCTGATTTATAGCACAATATTTATAATTCCAACAGCCCTCCTCAATCATACACACATTTCTTAAATCAGCCCCATCTTGACACGTAGGTCCTGAAAACCATCTCTTGGTAGTGGTTTGGTTAATATGTCCGCTACCATCTGTTTCGTTGGACAATATGACAACTCAATCATTCCATCTTGTGTGAGTTTGCGCACACTATGATATCTAATTCCAATGTGCTTAGTGCGCATCATCACCTTTTCTGACTTGGCAAACTTGATACAACTTTGATTGTCCTCAAATACTTGGATTGGCTTCTGTTCGTCTATTCCAAAATCAACAAGAAGTTGATGAAGCCACAGAAGTTCATCTGATGCCAAAGAAACAGCTATGTATTCTGCTTCAGTTGTAGACTTGGCTATCAGTTCTTGCTTCCGGCTGGCCCAAGAGATAGGACCATCTCCATATAAGAAAAGAAATCCACTGACCGACTTGCAGTCCGAAGAATCTCCAGCCCAATCCGAGTCTGAGAAACAAACTAGCTTTGGTTCTTTATTAGCTGGCAGTTTAAACTGTAAGTCCATCGTACCTTTCAAGTATCTTATCACCCTTTTCACAGCAATCCAATCTTTCTGAGTAGGTGCACTGACCTTCCTGCTCAGAATTCCAACAGCCGATGATATATCTGGTCTTGTGTTGGTTGCTAAATATAAAAGTTTTCCAATTGCTGTTCTGTACTGGTCATTAGTTGGCAAAAGTTCACTTTCTCCATTGTTTCTCAAGAAGTCTGTGACCATTGGTGTTGCAACTGGATTTGAGTCTTGCAGTCCAGTAACCTGCAACAGGTCAATAATCTTCTGTTTCTGGCTCAAGAGAAACGGTCCATCTTCTTCTCTCTTGATCTGAATTCCAAGATAATAAGAAACATTTTTCTGAATAATGCTTCTTCTCCTGACTTTCTTGTCTCTTGCCACTAAATGGCGCACAGTCTTTCTTAGGAAATCTACAAAATTTGGCTACGTGACCGTAACGGCCGCAATTGTAGCAACTCCGCCCTTGTGGGTTGTACTTTGAAGCTCCTCTTTTGAGTCTGGTTGCTATTCACATAGTAACTTCTTGCATTGTCTCTTGGACATGCGCCCTGTGAACAACTATCTTTGTCCCCACAAAATTCCCTAAGTCTAGAAACAACAGTTTCAAAACTTATTTCTGAGGAACCTTCGATCGAAGCAGTAAAAGAGTCAAAACCTTTCCCCAAAGTTACAAGCAGGAAAGTAATTCGGTGTATATCTTTAAATTCCAGTCCTGTAAGCCTAAGTTTATCCATTAACTCTGAGAAATTCTCTAGATGCTTTACACAATCCTTCTTATCATTCAGAATTATTCTAAGAAGTCTTCTAAGACTGGCTATAGCACTCTTTATCGTAACTTGCCCATACTGTTTCTTCAACGCTTCTAAAATCTCTTTAGCAGTCTTACATTCCCTTATATATATCAACTGTGTATCTTTAAGAGTAGCAGAAATAAGGAATTTAGCCCGTGCATCTTTCTTTTTCCAATTTTTAGACTCTCTAGATTCTTCTTGTGGGCATTCTGTATCTATACATTCTCTTAAATCTTCAGAATCCAGCATTAAATATATTCTGTCTGACCAAAATGAATAAGAGGCATGGTCCAAATTTGTTCTAAAACCTAAGATTCCCTCTTTACGCTCCATCTCTGCCTAACAAAGATCCAAAAATAGCTTCAATCCAAAAATGAGGGTTTCAAAAAAAAGAATGATCCAAAAAAAGTTCAAAAAAAATTCAAATTTCAAAGTTCAAAATTTCAAAATGTTTGGCTAAACTGCAAAATAGCCCAAAAAACCAAAAAAGGCAGCAAAGAACTCTGTATTCTGAACTTGCATGCACAGGGAGAAGAGGAAAAATGGTGCTTTAAAATCTCAAACCACCAAAAGACAGAAAATCAAAATGGCTGTGGGTCAAAAACAAGCCCTTCTTTCTTGCAAGAGTGAAACTCTTTCCCTACTCAGGGAGTTTTCCCTTAAAACGCAGCTGAAAAGAGATTTCAACAAAACAAGAGTTAAACAAAAGGCATTAACTCCCAAAATGTGCTCTTTCAAAATTTCCCCAGCATACTAGGCCCATAACCTGATAAGAAAATGATATATTTATAGCACAATCTGATTATAGTTACAAAACCAGATTGATGCAAGCCTGTTAATGGCTCTCAAAAGATACACAGCAAAAGGTCTGGGGAACAGAGCTTGTTAGAGAATGCCTGGCTTAGACCAATAAAATACACAGCCTTACTCCTTCTCCCTTAAAAACGCAGCATGCTAATAATTAGTCCAGACAAGAGAGTTAAAGTCAAAAGGTTTACTTACAAACAAAGCTTGCATGATGTAAAATATCATGCAGGTACAGCATTGCAGAAGAGGGCTCAAAATGGCAAACAAACCTCTCTTCTCAAAAGTTACATCAGGAGACAGAAAAAGAGTGTGAAGAAGAAGGAAGTGACAAAACAGGAAAATTACAAAAGGTACATCCCCCCTTTTTACAGCCTTGCAGCAAACAGGAAGTGAATGTGTGTTCAGATTGATAGTTCCAACAGATATATGTATTAATGCAATGGTTCTCAATCTTTCTAATGCAGTGAGACCTAAATAAGGTTCCTCATGTTGTGGTGACCCCATCCATATTTTTGTTGCTACTTCATACATAATTTTGCTACTCTTATGAATTCTAATGCAAATATCTAATACGCAGGATGTATTTTCATTGTTACAAATTGAACATAATTAAAGCATAGTGATTAATAACAAAAACAATATGTTTGAGGGAGTATGGCCAATGGATGATGGGATTTGCAGTACCTTCGACCAATTCAGCTCTGACTTCCACAGCCGAGACCCCATGAATAAGAGACCTGGACCAAATTTGGCACTCAATATACCCAAAATTGAACACTGATGGAGTTGTGGGGGATTGGTTTTGTCATTTGGGAGTTGTAGCTGCTGGGATTTATAGTTCACCTATAATCAAAGAGCATTTTGAACTCCCAACAGCAATGGCATTGAACTAAACTTGAGCAATAGTACTGGACCTTGGAAATTGGGAGCTGCTTGCATTTTCCTTCATGCCACGGCCATCTCCCAGGAGGTGCCTACAAATGCTGCAGCGACTCAGGGGGCGTTTGCAGACACTGAGGCTTTCCTTCTCCGCTGGACCAACTGGCAGGCACACACTCGCAAGTGCATGACTGTCTCAGCCTTCCAACTGGAATACCTGGGTAGGCGTTGCCTGGAAACCGCAGCGTGCTTCCTCTCCTCAACTCCGCCCATGGTGCAGTCCCGTATTGCCCCTTCCTTCTAAGGGATCTGTTGGATTGGAAGGGGTGATACAGGACTGCGCTGTGGGCAAAGTTGAGGAGAGGAAGGAGGCACGCACTGCGGTTCCCAGGCAGCGCCTGCACGGGGTTTCCAACTGGCAGGTGCACACTCGCGCGCTTGTGAGTTGGAATCCCGCCATCGCCCCCTTACAGGGCTTCAGTGCCCCCCAAATTTTCCTGAGCCTCCCACCGGCTCCTTGGGTCGCCTCACCGCCCACTAGGGGGTGGTACCGCCCACTTTGGGAACCATGGTGTTAGGGGAATGGGGAGAGAGATGTCTGCTTAATCCTTGAAAACCAAATCCTATAATCAAAGCATGCTATCATGCTGGTGAGTCACCACCATGGTCTTAAGTTAATCATGCTCCAGGATTTTTCTGTTATTTTTCTGTGTTACGTGTGAGAAACTTGTGGCCCTCCTGATATTTTGAACTACAGCTCCTAGCATCATCAGTCAGCATGACCATTGGACAGGGATTATGGGAGTTGTAATCCAACCATGACTGGAAGTGCACAGCTTGTTCACCCTGATTTAAGCCACTGTTGCCCCAAATTCTGCCAGGAGATTTCTCATTTTCTGAATGATCCTTGGTTGCACATTACAAATGATCCCACCCCATGAAGAAATTTTGCTTTTAGAGTTTGTAAAAAATTAATCTCTTCTTTTTTCCTGGCTGAGCCATTGTTCTAGATGTTCATGTTGACTAGATATAGAGAAGGACTTCATTTGTATACAGTCCCTTGTGTTAGCAGCACTGTGAAGTGTCCTCCTATCCTATCTACCTTCTCCTATCCTCTGCTTTAATTCCTCCTGTTTATAGGCCTTCCTAATAGTGTAGAAACCTTCCTTTGTATTACTTTTTGAGTGCTTAAAATCTGCTCCCCCACTTAGGCCAGTCTTAGTTGGTCTATTCCATTTCCCTGTTTAAAGCTTTTGCTGGACTCCTTTTTCGACAATCACTAGAAGCTTGGGACATTGTCTGGAAATCCTAGGATGAAGCAATCTAAACAGGCATTCTTAAAACCTGCTGCATTTAGCAATATTTTTATACCAACAGTCCAAAGGACAACAGAAGCTTTTGGCTAGCCTAAGCTTCACAGGAGAGAAGATGAAGGCAGTTTGTAAGCAACAACTTATAATCCATCGCTTTGTATCAGAGGCAGAAGAATCCAGAAAGATTACTGAAACCAACAAAACCTCCTTTTGTAATGTAAGTTATTTTATGATAGTCCTGGTTGGAGTTAACCCTTTTTTCAGTAAATTCATATGGTTATCTTTTCACCTTGCCTAAAATGCCTCTGTGTGTTAAAGGGACTTAACAGAAGGTATACAGATAGCCCCCAAGTAAAGCAAGACAGTATAGTTTTCCCATAGGCTCAGGTGTGCCATCACAAGCACATTATTTTATTTATTTATTTATTTATTATTCAAATTTGTGAGTCGCCACTCCCGGGTGGTTCGGGGCGACTTACACCAAAATTCAGGATTAAAAACAGAATAAAAACACCATAAAACACATAAAAACACAGTAAAATACAATAAGTACGATACACAGCAAGCCGGTGGCACAGGTGTGTGTAACTACATCGGCATACACAATGCAAGGAGGCGGAGTAGCCTACAAATCTCAGCATTAATACCCAAAAACCTGCCGAAACAGGAGGGTTTTGCAAGACTTCCGGAATGCCACTAAGTCCGTAAGGGCACGGACTCCGGAAGGTAGCGCGTTCCACAGGGTGAGGGCAATTATTGAGAAGGCCCTCCTTCTTGTGGCCATCAGATGGTATATTTTAAAACCAGGCACCTCTAGAAGTTGACCCACCTCTGAACGTAGTGGCCTAGCGGGACAGTATGGGATAAGGCGGTCCCTAAGGTACACTGGCCCCAGACCGTTCAAGGCCTTAAAGGTCAGTACCAGCACTTTGAAGGTGATCCGGTGTTCCACTGGTAACCAGTGCAGCTCCCTTGTATTGCACGTTCTGTACAAGGTATTATGGAATGCTCCAATTAATTACACAACTACACCACCCAATAGAGAAATTGAAAAGAATAACCCACCCTCAGTGGAGGTACCAGGAAAGTAAGCAAAAGCCAGAAGAAGAAAAACACTTATACATAGATACAGCAGGTAATCTCCTCTATTTGTTTGGTGGGATTCTGAAACCCACTTTCAAGACTCCCTTGCTCCTTCTCCATAGCACACCATGAGCTGTGAACCATCCTCCCATGGGACTCAATTACTGAAATTAGAATGGAAATTCTGCAATGACATAGAATGGGAAAAACAATACATAGAGCAAAATAGAGGGAGGGAGGGAGATAGGCAGATGAAAAAAAACACAAAGTCAAGCTGTTCTAAGTCTAAGACATTTTGCAGGAAGATGCAAATAACTAGTTTCCTTTTCTCTATTTTGAACTTGACTGTGCTTTCAACTGACAGTAGGCTGGAAGGTGTTTTCTGAGTACACTTGAAAGGAGTTGGTTTGGAAGACTTAGACTGGCCATGTTGTATACACAGCTCTGAGCTCCAACAGAAGATACTGAGGGTTCAGGAAGAACAGACAACAGACAATAATGATAGACCCTAGGGCCTACTGCCTAAGGCAGTGGCCTCATTCTGCCTATAGGCAGGCCAGCCTGGCAAAATGTGTATTATAGGTGTATTATATGTTTTGGATCTTTTGGTATGTGAGCAGTTGTGCAAGAACCCTGTTGTAAAAAAAATAAGCATAAGTAAATGCTTCCTGCCCCAAATTACATAAGAAAGAAAGAAAAAGAAAGAGAATCCTATGTTGCAAATTGGGCTTAAAGGCAGAGACTGACTGCAGAGCCAGGCAGAAGGCCAGCTACTACTGCTCTAAGGACAGCTCGGAGTATCCTACTACACATTTGTGTATGTGAGCTCTGCATGTGTCAGCTGCTCTCCCTCTCCCATGGGCAAAGCTAGGGGGACTCTGTTGTATGCTCCAGACATTCTCTCTGACTCTATTGGGTTTGGAATCAAGTGCCATCTGTGCCATCAGCATCTTGGAAAGAGTTCAAGTCATTTCCTTTAATTGCATTTGAGTAGCATAGCCATTATTCCATCCCCATCAGAAATCAAGCCATTCATTGCCTGCCTGCCTGCCTGCCTGCCTGCCTTTCTTTTGTTCTTTTTGACATGACATACATTTTGAATCTGCAAGGACCTCTTCTTACAGCAGGAGACAAGCCAGAAGGAAAAGCAAAGAAGGAGGGCATTAGACTCCAGTTCCTATTATTATTATTTCTTACCCACCTCTTCTCAGGTCTCAAGCTGAGTTACAAGCCAGATCCTACAGTCTGGGCAACACAGTCAGCCTTCAGATTCTGCACCCATGGATTCAATCATCCACATCTAGAAAATATTCCATATATATATAGTATATATATATAGTATAAAATATTATATTATATATATATATATATATATATATATATATATATATATATGGAATATGGAATATTTTCTAGATGTGGATGATTGAGTCCATGGGTGCAGAATCTGAAGGCTGACTGTGTTGCCCAGACTGTGTTGCCCAAGGCATTATATTTAATGTGGGATGCCTCTGAGGTGGTGGGGAAAGGAAGAGAGGTGTGGATACAAGGCATTCACACCCCCTTCCTTCCCCCACTACCTCAGAGGCATCACACATTATATTTAACACAGGATGCCTCTGAGGTGGCGGTGAAAGGAAGGGAGGTGTGGATGCAAGGCAGAAATTACCGAAGACGACCAGGTGCTGTAGACTATATTTGAGAGGAAGGAGCTGCAAAACCACCTTACAGTATTCTTTGCCTAAGAAAACCCCAAGAAAACCCATGGAGACATTATACATTGACAGGTGATTTCAAGGCACACACACACATATACTACCATTGTGCACTATAAACACGTTGTACTGGTTTCACTTAGTTTTTGTACTTGTGAAAATTGAATTCTGTAATGAGTCAACTGTGTACATTTTATAGGTCACAGAGTTGTGTGTTTAGAGTTGAAATTTTAACACTAGCCCTGACTATAGAGTATTGAATCAGTTGAGTTGAATTTTTGTATTGACACACCCTTCAACAACTGATTCAGGGGGGTCAACTGAAGTTGCACTGACCAACAGGAGTCTAGCTATCTTCTTTTTGTTATGCTATGAGACAAAATACAAGACACCAAAGACCTCATCATATGCAAATCCTCCCCCCCCCCCTCAAAAATTCCAAACACTTCTAACACCGATTGTTTCCACCAGTGCCTGGAGGCCGTGACTGGTTGGCTGCGAGCCAGCCGGCTGAAGGTGAATCCGTCGAAGACGGAGATCTTGTGGCCCGGTCGGCCTGGACTGGATGAGTGCCGGTTGCCTACCCTAGATGGCGAACGACTTAGCCCGTCACCTGTTGTTAAGAGCTTGGGTGTCCAACTGGACCTCCTGCTGACCATGGAGACCCAGGTCTCCGTGGCCAGCAGGACGTCATTTTTTCACCTACGACAGGCTAGGCGACTGGCACTCTACCTTTCCAGGGGCGACCTGGCCACGGTGATCCAGGCGACGGTCATCTCGAGACTGGACTACTGTAACACCCTCTATGTTGGCCTTCCCTTGTTGACAATCTGGAAACTCAAGCTGGTGCAAAATGCCGCTGCTCACTTGCTGGCGGGAACCTCAGTAAGGGAGCACATCATGCCCATCCTCCGGCAGTTGCACTGGCTACCCATTGAGTACTGAATTACCTTCAAGGTGATGGTTTTAACCTTTAAGGCCTTACATGGCCTAGGGCCTGCGTACCTGAGGGACCGCCTTGCCCCGTACATTCCCCCGAGATCACTACATTCGGAGGAGTTGAATTTGCTCCTGGTACCATCGGTCCGCGCCTGCCACCTGTCCACAACCAGACAAAGAGCCTTCTCTGTGGCAGCCCCGGCGCTTTGGAACTCCCTCCCAGACAACGCCCAAGCCATTACAGAGCTTATTCCGTTCCGCAGGGCCTGCAAGACTGCCCTTTTTAGACTAGCCTTTGATTAGGCAAACAAACCCAGCGTAATTCTCCTGTGTAACCGGTACTCTGGCCCAAGGGAATGCTATTGTATTTTATTTTATGTCTCGGGATATGATGTCGCGTTTTATGCTTGTGTTTTATTGTATGGCTGCATGGATGTCACATGCCAGCCTATTTTATATGCTGTTATCCGCCCCGAGCCTGCAGGGAGGAGTGGAATACAAGATGGAATAATAAATAAATAAATAAATAAATAAATAAAATAAAACAGTTTAAAGATGAAGCAACACAGATCGCATCATATGATGCAAAGGGACTTCTGCCTCTCACCTGTGCTGCTTTGTCTGTGAACTGTCCCTGAAGTGTAGGGAAAAGGGGTGGTGGTGCTGGGGCTGGTTAGAATGCGTCTTCTGAACTCCCAACATGAAATGAAATGAGAGAAAGCAGGGGAAACATGTGGGATGGGATCTGTCAAATTTAACTACAAGTACTGTATGTTGAATCACTTCAGTGAAACTGAGTAATGGGCATTCTTATAGGCAGTTTTCCACCAAGCATTGATGCTCCATTTCTATCTCAAAATCCTGCTTCATGAGCCTGGCATGGTATTTTTTTTCAAAAAAAATGAATTTAATCATTAGGGATGCTGCAATTTCAAGATGTAACCACTTTGTTTTTCCTGGCATTTCTCCTTCACAGGACCTCATCACAAAGGTCCATGGATTCATCACACATCATCGTGAATCCATGAGGCCTGTTGCTCCACACCCCTCATCACACAACTAATTAGGGACCCCATCACAGCCCCAGCCCCAGCACCAGCACCACCACCCCTTTTCCCTACACACATCACCGACCAACTTCCACCCATTGTCCCAAAGGCAACTTGGGAAGGCATTTGCTGCTGGCTCTCTCCTTTCCTGATGGAGTCTGGCTGGAAGTATGCATGTAATGGGTTCCATCTGGAAAGAGGAGACTAAATGGCGTACGATGGGGAAAGGAGGTAGACAGTAAACTTGGCTTTTGAAATAGTGCTACTGCTAGCTTTTTAACTTTGTTTTCCTTATTTTAAAACTAATTACAGTACTTTTTAGTGCCTAGTAGATTTTGAACTTCTGTAATTGAGAGTAAGGAGACTGAGAGAGAAGGGAAAGAAGCCCATAGAAAGAAATGGTGTCTGCCTTAAGAACAATACCTTGTGTCTCTTAGAGAGTATGGAGATTGGAAGGAAAATGAGAGAAGCACAGAGAAGTTGTGTGTATCTGCCTTAAGAATGATGTGTTATATCTCCTCTACAGATGGTTGAGCTAGAGGTGAGATGGAGTTAAGTAAATCCTCTGTCTTCCTTGAAGATGGAGTCCCATGCAAAGAAGATAATTCTACACGCAAAGAAAACAATTTCCCCCAGTTCCCCAGCTCTGTCCGATGAAGTTCTAACTCTTAACCCCAACACCACATTTCTCACATGATGGCACAGCCCTTCACGGGCTTCCGAGATTAACCCAATGTTATCTATCTATTTTTCAATCTATCTTCATAGACAGGAGAGTGTTTCAGTGTGCTTTATTATAACTATCACTACTAATGAAAAAGAGGAATCAGAGGACTAAATGATGTATCTGCAACCTGACCTCTCCCAGCCCAGCTTCATTTGTAGTCTGTGATTTTTGTCAAAAGTATACATGATACCTATCTCTCAAAAGACTGGAACCATGAGACCTCCATTCATTGAGAATCTGTGAGTAAATTTCTATGCATGATTTTGAAAATAGGTAGCAATCCCTCACCAATGTTCATTCCACTTGTCTCAGGTGCTCCCTCTGACCTAGAAATCTGGGGAGAGGCACTTAGGTGAAATGCTCCCCCTCTGTAATGGCCTTCCAGTGCTGCACTTTGTAAGATCATTCAGAATGGCTAATCTGAGCAAATGCGCCACTATGCCAGCCCGAGGAAAATGCTTGCTTCTGCCTGTGATGTCTGAAAAGTCTCTGTGGCAAAAAGCTTTCTATGACAAGGGCCAGGAGGTGATTAAAATTTAATGTGGAGAGCTCAGGGAGTTCAAAGTACCCCAGTGTGTATTTATGTGTGTGTGTGTTTCTCTCTTACCCTCTGTCCAGGTCATATAACAAGTTACCACTTTCAGAATATCCACAGACAAAACTACAGTTTTGCGCCAGGCTACTTAGAACAAACTTGGTGCTCACCAATGGATGCACATAAAGACGACAGTTTTAGAGTCATTCTAAATCCAGAGAATCAGCATGGTTTTCTTACACTTCCACTCTTTGAGGGTGACACAAACAGCCACACCCTGAGATTGGATACACCTTCCAAACACCCAATATTAAGTTGTGCTCATAGTAGCCAACAGAAATAGAAAATACAAGGCAGGGAAGGGAAATAACTATACAGAGATAATGATGGTAGGAAACTACTGTGATCACAGTGAACAGCACTACAGCATATGTAATCCTGTTACCAGGGGCCCTTTCACATCATGCAGTTTTAGTGATCAGATTCCATTTGAAGTGCCATGACAATTATCAGATTGACAGTTGAGGGAGGAAATTTTAAAATTCCCAATCGAAGAGCTATTTCACTGCCTCCGATCAAACTTCAAACTCAAGGATTCCATAGGAGGCAATTAGATCTGCCATTCTGTAGTGTGAAAGGCCCCCTTGCTTGCTCCCCTTCTAGCCATCATGCTAGGTGACAGCATCAGAGGGTCAGGATTTAGAAGATAATGAAGGCATAATTCAATATGTGTTACCCTTCTGTTAATCTTCCCAAACAGATTCCTTTAAGTTACAATACCAACATAGGGTTGTGGGCTATGAACGGCCCCAATAAAACTTTTGTGGCTCTCCAAACATTCTTCAACACCAATACCCTTCACAAATACACACAAACATTTGGGCAATTTTATCCAGTCTCTCCCCAAACATGCTCAAAATCATCACATAGATCCTGGAGCTTTCCAGGAGTAACACCCCCAACCTTCTCTCAACCACTTAAAAGCATGTAAAAAATGAGATGCAAACCTTAAGTGACTTTTGGACATTTCCAGTATGGGACTGAATTTTAGAGACTGCAGCCCATCACTAGCTTGTATGGCTTGTATGTGATGCAGCTGATTTTTCGGCTTGTGAGAAAAACCCTTGGAGGAAAAGGAAACAAGTTCTGGTTACCTTTTTCCAAGAAACAAATGTGAGACCAACCAGTTATCCCAACATAACCGATCTGTGAATAAGCTGAGATGGAGAAATTCAGTATGCTGTTTAAGGAGAAATGTTTGACTAACTTTGAAAACGAGTGGGACTTGCTTATTATTTTTCACAACAACAAGGGGGACATTTGTCAACTGCAGAATTTATAAATTAGTACAGTGTTGTCAAAAGTAAAAAAAGTGTGACTGTATTTATTTATTTAAAGGCAGTAGACTGATAACGGACAATCATGCTCAGAAAGAGAGTGGTAAGTTTGTAGATCTTTTGTTGGGGGGGGTGTGTGTGTAGGTGTGCATGTTTATCCTTGCTTTTTCTGTTTTGTTATATTTAATAGTTGTTTAGTTCACTTAACTAAACAACTATTAAATATACAGGCATGGAGGGAGGCGTAACTGTCTAAAAGTACCTTGCTTGCACACAATGCACCCAAATGGCCCAGTTTATCTCTGCAGTTCCCAACCATTGTGTTCATCTTTCCTTCTATGCTGGGAAAGAAGGGCATTGCATCGGCTCCCCAATCCCTATAATTAATAATGGAACTGTTACCAGGGACAACCAGCCTTTGCAAGAAAGGAACTATTTTGAATATGCTAGAACAATGTTCTGAATGCTTTTGAACTGGATCACATTCTTTATTTTCCATTAGTTCATTAAATATTTTATTTTATTTCAAAAACAATAATAGGAAATATTTGTGTTCCATTTATGAACACTCATTACTTTAGAAGCCAGTAGTTGGCAGATATATATGTGTGCATGGGTACACACATAGCACACACACACAGCTACCTCCTTGGCTGGCTGGTGAGAGCTGTAGTCCATGACATCTAGAAAGCACCAGATTGATGGAAACTGCTACAGAGGGCTGTAGGGGTTTTTTTGTAATGTGTTTTTTTGGGGGTAAGAAGTGGTTTAAGTTGTGACTGCAGCTGTGAGAATGGGATGCTGAAAATTGCCTCATCTGTTTTCATATGTAAACGATTAGAAGACCTATTGACCCCTTTACTCCTAAGGCAAATCCACTGCCTCATCTCAGGAGAGCAAATTCACAAGAAGGGAAATCTATGGTTATAGAGGGGTTTTACTTAATGGCCTGTGTGATTCTGCAGATGAACTTGGAGTATTGGACAGGTTTGTATAAACTAAATTAGCAAGAATTTTATATTTAATGTAAAAATAAATTAAAGCAAAGACCACTATTTTCTTATCTCTAGCTTTGTTAGTGGGCTCCGAATTTAAAAACGGTGAGGTGGATATCACTAGAGGAAAAAAATAATGCATTATGCATATTATACTATTTATGTAAATGATATTATATTATTTGGACTAAGAATTGAGTCAAATTCGATTTGTTAAATATAAAATCCTTTGCAGCTTCAACAGAAGTGATAGCTTATTTGAAGTTTCCATATCACCCCCACTATGTTAAACAGTCTATACACCTTTTAATAATTCAGAGGAAGAATGAGTGGAAGTCAAAAGGTGCTGGTGAGTGATCTGTTGGCATAAAAGAGGTTGGAAGTTACTAAGATCAGTAGACAGAGCCTAAATGGGTCATCTGCTTTGACTAAAGCCAATGGTAGTGCTAGTTGATGGATTCAGAGAACTGTGATCTAGAAATAGCTTTTCAAAGCTCTGGTTGTAGTTAAGGTACAGGAAGATTTTTTTGTGAGGTGCTTCTGTATTATCTATTTGGGCTCACAGTATTCCTCTGTTTCTTCATTCCTGAAGATTCCATTGCATATCCGTGTTTTTCCACCTGTTGGTTCTCAGCCTGTGGGTTCCCAAGTGTTTTGGCCGACAACTCCCAGAAATCCCAGCCAGTTTACAAGCTGTTAGTATTTTTGGGAGTTGAAGGCCAAAACATCTGGGGACCCACAGGTTGAGAACCATACCATTATTTTTGTTTTGTTTTGTGATTACTATTCGAGGTTCATGTACAGTTGGGGCACCCACCTTTCAGGCACACATTACATGTTCCCTCACTGGGAATGGGCACTGCATGGTTCAGTCCTTGGCCCAGCATCCCTTCTTGCAAACCCAGAGTAGATTCCTCATTCAGAAAACATCAATAGCCACCACTGTTACCTGAGAGTTCCCAGTAAACTGTGTCTTATGAATAGGTGACTCTTGTCAGTCACTCAGTCCCTCCCTCTCTACAATGTAGTTTCAATGGGGAAAAGCTTAAAAGATGCTTTTGTTTCTTTGTAGGCAGAATTTGTCTCTTTCTAAAGCCCAAGTTATGTAGCTCCAGTTCTAGTTTTTGTTGCTTTGAAAGGAACTTCAAGAAATGCTAGTACCAGTCCACAGTGGTCCACTTCAGTTTGGAAACTCAGGTTTCAATCAAACATTCCTAGAACCCATGATTGTGCTTTGTGAAACCAACAATATTTCCCAGGATTTCTCTCAGCAGGGATGGGGGATATTCAGTCTTCCAAATCAGGCCAGCCCGGGTTCATGTGCTTCTGTACTCAGTGCCCTCTTAACACATGGGCATGTTGGGCAGCTGCTTGATGGCCTCTTCAACATGCTAATCTAGGCACAGACCAGAATTTAAGACTAATTTTACAATCTTCCTCTTCATCATTCACACCTCCCGCTAACTTTATGTTGAAACAATTTTGATGCATCTCCCAAGTCTATTTTCTGTTTGTAAAGACATGTTGGTGAGAGACACAGGAGTTTCTGGAGAGATAGGATGATAAGTGACTGACAACTATACTAGGCTGATAGTGACAAATAATCAAATATAATTATTCTTGAACTTTTCTGGGCTTTCAGGTGTTTTGGACTTCAACCCCAGTACTTCTGCTTATCAATCAAGCTGGTCGAGGCTTCTAGAATTTGGAGGCCAAAACATCTGGAAGACCACAGTGTGAGACACATGATCTAATATACCTACAAAGAGACTAAAACAACGTCAAACAAAGAAAGACTTTACTATCCCCTTTACTAATGCAATAATGACTGTTGTCTCCCCTTGTGTGATATGGGGCTAAGGATGAAGGGAGAGGAAAGAAGGGGTACATATTGGCAGCATGTTGTGAACTCAAAAAGTTGTAAACCAAAGTATAAACACACAGTTTAGGTTGGACAACAATGTGGCATTCTGTGGGTGTCAAAAACATGCTGAAGCATAGTCCAAAACAAATAGCAGTAAGGAGTAAGCCAGCCAAAATTAACAGTCCAGAATAAAAGCATGACATCTAAACAACAACTGATAAGGGTAAACCAATACAACCCAATACAAGCCATACAACCTTCTCACAAAGGCCAGGAAAAGTGTCCCACTTTGCCTGGCTTTATGGAGGAAAGAGAGGGGCATCAGAGTGAATCCGTCACCCCTTGCGCAGATCCCTCTCGGCGATGCTTCACCCATCACAACATGGGAAGCTTCTCGTATTATGAGGGCAGTGCCCAAAGATGCTTCCACCCCAGTTGGAGGTGGGACACTATGTGATGGCCGACATGGAACTCCGTCCCTAAACCAGGCTGGAAGCATCCTGTGATATTCAATTACCAAAGTCAAGCTGGAGAATTAGTGCGTCAAATCAGGAACAAATGAAAGCCAAGATCACCATCCAAAGCAACAATGATATTGACTGCCACAACAAGCCTTCACATAGAGCCTCTTTATCCTAAGAAATCAGCTGTTGCTTTTTGAGTGCCTGTTTCTCTGCTAATCTTGCAGACTTGCAAACTCTGCAAAGGTGAATATGAGCAAGTATGATTTTTCCCAAGATCACCTACTCAAACCATTACACCACATTGACTCTCATGGAATGACTATGCTCACACAATGACAGCACAAGGAGATGAGGCAATCGTCCCAAACAGAGCCATGAGGCACTACTAATTCAGAATGGAAAGTAGTGGAGAGTAAGAGGTACCCTGCACCCAGCTTGGAAAACATCCTCACCTTGTGGTGGGAGTTCCTGTTTCACAAGGATACATCTTGTGCAGTGTACCACTGCATATAGTGGAAGTGATAAACTACTACAATCACTATAAAGATATGAAGAATAAGTGATCTCAGCCATTCCGCTTTAACATAATTTTATATTGTAAAGTTGAAAATATCCATTTAAAAAACAAAACAGTTAAAAATCTATCGCAAGTAGAAGGGATGATCCATTACTTAGCAGGTTATGTGGATAAGACAGCTTCTTTCAGCAGTTCTCAGCAGCGCCTCCCCACCCAAACCCCCTCCCCCACTCTTTCCAATGAGGACTACAGTGGGAAGTCCAATTCTGATGCCCCTCCAGGGATTGGATGGGATCCACCTTCTATGCCCTATAGGCAAAGCAGTTGACTTTGCCGTGGGTCCTATGAGATCAATCTTCAGTGACCTTTTTAGAGGAGCATGTACTGTTGAGTGCTGGAGAGAAAATGAAGCCAATAAGATGGAAATTTGCGAACACAGAAGGGATTCAAGCAACGAAAGGGGCTAAGAAATAACAGAAGAGGGAAGAAAAAGTTTTTGGAGGAAGGAAAATAGGCAAGAAAAATGCATTGGGGACTAAACATTGAGAGGAGTAAACCACAGGCACAGAAGAAATATGTAACCAGTTTCTATGTTCTATTTCAGTTTCTTATTGACATGTAGTTTATAATATAGTCACATTTTGAAATTGACATAATTGTGTGGGAATAAAATTACTCCCTTAGTGGGGTGAATAATATTTTCTGGAGGCTTTTAAATGTTGCTTTTTAAGGGCATTTTCAGAGGGACTTTTGCCAAGAATTTCCCAAGTTTTATGCCATACCTTTGCCACTGATAAGCTTTGTCACCGCTCAGCTGCTACTGTTTCCCCCCTTACTTAACAGAAAAGGAATAAGCTGTACAGAGGGCCATTTTTCACAACCCTCTAAATAAATGCATGTGTCAAAAGCACAACAAATAATAGGCTCAACAGACATTGTGCCAATAAACAACACAATAAGCAATGAGATCGAGAAGAAGGCAAAATAAGGAAGATAACCCAGAAAGGGCCAGGAAGCAGGGACCAATGGTAGCTGATAGCTTTCATATCGATGAGGTGGAGAATTTAAAATTGATTAACTAACACATTGAAATCTATTGTGAAAATAGTTTAAGAACCAGTTCAGACTAAAACCTAGTTACCCCTTTACAGTTCAGACTAAAAGGCCTTACTGGTACATTATTTAAACTGTTATGTTTATTCATATCATGATCTGATCTCCATGCTCATTATATTCTGCCATGGGTACCATAGTAGACCCTCTTCCACACATGGCAAAGCTGTAGCATGGACTGTTGTGTTGTGATATCAGGGAGATCTGACACAGGCTAATCTTGGATTATTCTTAATTAAGATCCTGACACCCTTCTTATCCTCTTCACAGAACCTACTCCAAGTTATCTTAAGGGAAATAATTCACGCGTGTTCACTTCTCTGACAGTCACAAATAATGAGAAAATATTTGGGACAGTCAAAAAAGAAAACTTGATACAATGCATATTAATTGACAGAGTTCATTGCTGCAAGATGAGATTGCAGCCTCTAGTTTAAATAGATTTTAAAGGGGGAATTAAACAAAATTATGGAAGATCGGTCAATCAACATCTATTAACGCTGATGAGTACGCCTCTATCATCACAGTCAAGCTGAGTTAAGCATTTCAGACAAGCTATTTGGGGACAGAAAATGACACAAAAATGCCCCTAAAATACCTCATCTCCATTTGATTTAGTGTCTAGAAGTACTGAACAAGAAGTTTCCAAATATGGACCAATCAAGAAAAGAAAATCATGTGACCTAAAGGCCACATCTGGTCCTTTAAAGGGTCTTGTTTGCTTTTTGGGAAACAAACTAACCGCACAAAGGCTCTTGACAATTGTTAACCTAAAAATGAATTTGGGGGCTAAAAATACCCCAACATATTAAAATGGTTGAAAACCTCCTGGGGTATAAATTGCTATTTCAATACCTCCACTCAAAGGATACACACAAGCAATAGTCTGAAAGACAGCACTAAGGGAAATGTCACCATTCCCAGTTGCCCAAAATGGAGAAAGCAAAAAATGCACTGCAACATTTGGGAAGAGCTGGAAGTAAGATTGGGAGGGTGCACTTTGGCCTTCAAAATATGCCCACCATATCCCATGTCAAAGCAATTTTGTCCAGTGAGAGGGCGTCTAGCCATAAGTCCAATTTGAACCATGGGTTGTGCGACGGCATCACATAATGCTGCAGTGTAACTACACTTGTGCAAATTTGTCTTTGCCCAAACTTGTTATGTCCTGTGTGGATAATTTGTTCATATTTCCCAGAAGCATTTTCCCTAATGTACACAATTTTCCCTGTATTTACCCCCACTTTAAAAACATGTGCACTTTAGCCATTTTACCATGCCTGCACGGTTTTCTGTTTATTTTATTTCTCTGAATTGTTTTACAAACATCCCCAGCATGTACATTTCTGAGGCACAGTGTGCTTTGCTTAGCAGGGAGTCATGGGAGATTCAGTAGAGAAAACTTCATTAAAAACCTTGACTTCCAACGAAATTCTTTCCCATCCCAAGTGGGGGAAGGGAAAAAAGCATAACAATCATGTTGTGTTTAAACAACAAAGAAAGACTCAGATTGAGGCACTGTTTGTC
The DNA here is from genome assembly GCA_030556195.1 of Anolis apletophallus. Lineage (NCBI taxonomy): Eukaryota > Metazoa > Chordata > Lepidosauria > Squamata > Anolidae > Anolis > Anolis apletophallus. The sequence continues at coordinate 144,806,342 of JARBWK010000001.1, read as the reverse complement.
CCTAGACACACGATCAATGCAAACCACCATGTTGGTGTGCTCTTTTGCTCAAAGATAGATCAGAAAAACATAGTAATTCAGAGGTGGAGAAAATGTGCAGCTATGCCTATGCAAGCATTTATGTTCCTACGGGGGGCAATATAGAAAGAGACAACTAGTGAGGGATTCCTGGGGGGAAATCTGTTAACTCTTTCTAACCTATAGATTTATGTTAGGTCCAATATGCTCCCATTCATCTTCTTCCTGCACTTTTTCTCTTAGGGTGCATCTACTACATTGTTGAATTAATGCAATCTGACACCAATTCAACTGCCATTGCTCATTGTTATGCATTCATGGAAGTTGTAGTTTTAAGACTCATTCCCGGGGAGGAGGTGGGAAGGGTCAGATTACCATGACATTACAGTCCGTTGCATTTGAAAGCAAAATGTATCATTTCTCAGATCCCATCACACTTTGTTCTTTGTTGCCTTTTCTTTCGAAATCATCCATTTTCAGTTTTATCACACGAGGAGAACCTCAGGAAAAATATTATTGGGATACTTGACTTTCCCCTCTAATCCCACTACTCTCAAGTAGATGCAAGGGACTTTTCTTAACCCAGACACCACTTTGAGGGTACTTGACTTTCCTCCCAATCTCATTACTCTCACAATAGTCTGAAACAAAGTTAAAATGCCTACCAGTACTGTAATTTCAAAAACCAAGATTACTACAAAAGAGAAATGACAATAAAACCAAAGTGGTGATATCATGAAATTTTCATATTTTTCAATGATTAATTTTTTTTAAAAAAATTTACCATGCTAGGCTCAAGAAACAGGTTTTTTGAAGGAAAATGTCAATGCTTGGTAGACTGCCTATAGCAGGGGTGCTCACACTTTTTCAGCAAGCGAGCTACTCTTAAAGCAACCAAGTCCAAAAGATCTACCTGCCCCCGCCGCCGTGCGCTCCCGCTGCCGCGCGCTCTTGCCACCGCGTGTGCTCCTGCTGTTGTTTTCCGCCCGCGCAGCGCTTCTTCTGCCTGCGGGGCATTGCAGGAAGGAGAAAGCACGAGCCAGGGCATTCAGAGGGAGCACTCCGCCCTGCCTGTCTCGCCAACAATGGAGGCTGCACAGCTGCTTCTGGACTAGAGAGAGACAGGGCGCTCCCTCCAGAGGCCCCGCCTCGTGCTTCCTTCTTCCTGCAATGCCCCGCAGGTGAAAGAAGAATCGCAAGAGCAAAAGCCAGCAGCAGGAGCGCGCATGGCAGGAGCGCCCCATCCGGTTGGTGAGGCCTAAAGATCACCTGGAAGAGGGCCAAAGATCTACTAGTAGCTCCCGAGCTACCTAATGAGCACCCCTGGCCTATAGCAATGCCTGTTACTCCATGTCACTGGAGTGATTCAACATGGGCAAATTTGACAGATCCAATTCTTTTGATTTGTCCCATTTCCACTTAAATCATGAGCTCAGAAGCCTTCACATTTTAAAAATACTTCCCTAATAAAGCATGCCGGACTGAAAGGGAGAAGTCTCCCTCCATATTGTGATGGGCTCCATTGAACTTTGTTTCCTTGATGTTTCTGAAATGTTTAGAAATGGGGGGCAAGCTGTGTGGGATAATTGTCCGGAGTCTTCTCTGACAAAGAAAGCAGGTGCCTCAGCAAACTACAATTCCCATGATGCCATAGTATTGAGCTGTAAGAGTTAAAGTGGTGTCAAATGGCATTAATTCTGCAGAGTAGACTGACACACTCTAAATCATGAAGCTGTAGTCAGCAGACCCTATACTCCATGTATCAGAAAAGAAGCTTCATTAGCATATGCTTTCTTAAAGGTCTTTGATGTTGATCCCCAAAGAGTTATAAACTCCCCCCCCCCCCAATTAATATGCCATTAGTGTGTCTTACCAGATGTTGAAAGTGTCTTTTCACAGCAAATCTGGCGGGTTTCTCTCTCTTATAATGTTCTGTGACCTGGGAGAGAGGGTCCTAGGTTTGTTTTCCAGGATGGGGTAAGCAACCTATGGTATCGGATTGGCCTCAGGTTCAGATGTTTTGCCTAAGGGAGGCTGAGAGGGTGGGAACAGGTTGGCGTGTGGCCTCAACTAAGACCTACATCAGGTTGCTATCCCCTTTTACTCATCTTTGGCATAACTCAGTTAAAAGGTTTCAGGTCAAATAAGGTAGCCCTTGTTTAACTCAGTTCTATGTTTCTGGGTTGTTATTTCATGTTTGGCCATCAAACATTGACCTCCCAATAGTCACAACAACAACAACAACACAATTTATTGATTAGCCAAAAGCCATATCAAATACACACAGCGTACAGTCACAACGCAATAATTCTAAAAACAATCTGAGGAGAATTCTAGACTATTACATCAGTTAGACCCCCTTTTTGCCCAGCAGGAGGGAATCTAAGGTAAGTGATAACAATTCACAGGTCCTCATCTCCAACACAATTTATTCCAATTGCATCTATGTAATCAGATCTTAGTTTCATAGCTTTACAGAGAAAACGTGCAGTAGCATCTGTTATCAGCTTGTTGGAGCCGGCCAGCAGAAGTGAGACTTTTGCTAGAGGGTCCCAATGATTTTTTCCCACGAGAAATATCTCTAGCAGAATTCAGAAAAGACAGTCCTAATTCCCTGTCATCCCACTTTGCCAGTGGTTTTAAGGTTCTCCTTCTCCAACTTTCTCACTTGGATCCTCAACTTACAGACTGAATTCAAAGTCTGCACTGCATTATTCAGCAGGCAAAGAAGAGAGGAGAAACAGGCTCTTTCCCTTTCCAGTAGGCTTAGACAAAAACAAACTGATGCAGCCTCTCCCATCTCAGGTTCTTCCCCATTAATAATTTCTGCCATTTGGATACTATTCCAATGTTGCTTGGCCATGTGTGTTCTAGTTTTCCTCAGTGAAAAATGTTGGAAGATATGTGAAGATACTCAGATGTAAATAAAGAAGTAGTCTGTATTCTAGTTAAGATGTTAAATGTATATTTTTGAGATCCGGAAGAAGTGATGCCTCAATAATGGCCAGTCGAGTTTGTCAAGAATTGTTAAAAACAGCTACAAAGTCTCACCCATCATCAACATCCCCCAACAACAAAAAACTTGATCATAATTCATCAGAATAGCTGCCCCAAACCTGAGATTACTTTAAGACTATTGTAGGCTGGCTGACCTTTTGGTTTCATCTCATTCTTTGATTTAATAGATCTCTTCCATCTTTGGAAAGAGGAAACATGTCCAGAGAGGCACAGGAGACCCCTAAGAAGAAGAGATTTAAAATGCCAATTAAGGCGCCTTGCCAATTTCATTGCACAGGAACCTTGCCCTTGTAAAGGGGAGAGCGAGGCCGCAGACCAATTTCCATGAGAGATTTTACTACCTGGATCAATGGCACTACATTTTCAGCCAAAATCAATTGAGGAATTCAGCAAGGTAGGAAAATTAGATCATTGCTCCCCAAACCAAACCCACTCTCTCATTGTTACCCCCCTAACTAACCACAGCGCACCTTTCCTATGAGGAAACTCAATTACGAATCGCCCACGAAGAGTGCAGGGAAACGCATCTGTGTGGTAATTTCCCTATGCAGGAGATGAGTGTGTAGTGACAAGAGCTGTCAACTGATTAAATAATTCCCAGTTGATGAATCATCTGCCTTTTTGCAGATTAATGGGCTAGTCAATTACATTTAAATACATATTATCAAAACCTCCCAGGCTAGCCTGAAAACAAGAGAACACACTATCCAGTAAAGTAGCAGTATAATGCTATCTATTTAGTCCCTGAAATAATCCCATTTTATTTAATATATATTACTCACAGGTAGAACTGCCATTCCTAAGTTAGAGAAGGACAGACCACCTTTCAACATTTTCCTTGTCTATTACATAGTATACTGGAAATAAAATAACCTAGGCAAAGGGTAAAGGTTTCCCCCTGACATTTAGACTAGTTGTGTCAAACTCTGAGGGTTGGTGCTCATCTCCATTTCTAAGCCGAAAAGCTGACGTTATCTGCAGACGCCTCCAAGGTCATGTGGCCGGCATCACTGCATGGAGCGCCATTACCTTCCCGCCAGAGCGGTACCTATTGATCTACTCACATTTGCATGTTTTCAAACTGCTAGGTTGGCAAAGCTGTGGCTAACAGCAGGAGCTCACACTGCTCCCTGGATTCAAACCTGCGACCTTTTGGTCAGCAAGTTCACAAGAGCAAATTTAGTTTTCCACTCCACCAAATGATGACATGAATCAGGAATGGGAATTATGTGGCCCTCCAGGTATTGCTGGACTATAACTCCATGTCTTAATCATTCGGTATACTGTCTAAAGCTGCTAGGAGTAGCAGTTCAACGAGATCTGTACTTTGCCCAGCTCTAGCTTTGGCCCATTCATCCAACAATAAAATCAAGGCCAAATAAAAATTGTCACTACAGTAATCATACTTACACATGGATCTGCTACATGGTTAAAAATGCCTCCAGCTTTGCAGTATACATTCTCCCTCTGATTCTAGAATATTCAGATGTTAGAATCCAGAATTTGAAAATGTTACTGTTTTGGAATACAATGCCTTGGATACCAGTATGGCTTGTATGAGCAAGCTCTGCTCTCTTGGACCAAACTCTACTGCCTCTTCCCATATCCAAAGCCATCTGAATCTTGCTTCAGTGCTGACAATGAGATACCCCATTCCAAAAGAGCAGACACATCACTGATTGTCCCATTCGTAAAAGGACTTCAGAAGAAAATTGAGGCATTGGGGTACTATTGTATTCTGGGGTGTTTATGGGAATGGGGTAGGGATGGTTTCATGGATTTGGGAGCTATCTTTTTAGCAACTCGGGCTACTATGCTATGCTGCCTCTACACACTCACTTTAATAGATTCTGAGGAAAAAAACTTGTAGAGGATATGCCTTAAGATTGCTCATTTTAGAAATGTATTGTCTAAAGAGCGACCCAGTGCAGTATAGTGGTTGGAGCACTGGACCTTGATTCTGGAAACACACTGGATGACCTTGACCATGTCTCACTAGGGTTTTGCCCTCCTTTCTGCTAGAGATCCCTGTGTACAACTAGTGGGCCATGTGTGACACAGAATGCTGGACTAGATGGGCTGAGGCCCGATTCAGCATGGCTCTTCTTATGTTCTTATGTTCTTAACCTCAGAGGCAACTTGCAGTTTCTCAAGTCATTCCTGACATGAAAAAAATAAAATAAAAACCTCAAAGGAAGGCAAAGTCAAATGTCCACTGAACAAACCTTGCCAAGAAAATCCTGCGGTAAATTTGCCTTAGGGTCACTGTAAGTCAGAAATAAGAATCAGTATGAGTATGAAGACAGCTAGTAACTCAAAGTAACTTGCTTATTTTTACAAGTGCTTGTTATTTTCATTTTGAGACAAAAGGTAAGACCTCAAAACCTCTGAGGATGCCTGCTATAGATGTGGGCGAAATGTCAAGAGAGACTGCTTCTGGAACATGGCCATGCAGCCTGGAAAACTCAAAGCAACCCAGTGTTTCCAGCTAAGAAATTCTTGACAACACAATGCCATCCTGTTAGAAAACCGATCTTTATTTTGTCTTCTGCTCTTGTAGTGCTATCTTAGGTATAGCCACTAGAGCTGGGGTGCTGCTCACACTTTTCCAGCATACGAGCTACTTATAAAACAACCAAGTCCCAAAGATCTACCTACCCACTACTCAGGGAGCCATAAAAGCAAAAATTAGGAAATTTATTTCAGTGAGAGCCATATAATACAGTTTAAGACTGAATTCAACTAAATGTGAGTATAATAAGCCCCTGAGCATTCCTCACAAATGGCATGGGAGCCATACACACTGTGCCTGCGATCTGCCTGGGATCTACCAGGGCGCCCTTCGAGATCTACCAGGACGACCTCATGATCTACCTAATGAGCACCCCTGCACTAGAGAAAATACCTTAGTAGAGCTGATACCACTCACTCATAGGTGTACAGACCACCAGCACTGAAACAATAATTCCTTGCCATCAAATTCACTGTACTGGCCACATTATCTAAATGTCCAATCACCATCTCACAAAACAGTTACTTTAGTCTCAGTTTAAGAATACAAAATGAAATGTTGGTGGACAACAAAAGAAATATAAAGATGGGATTAAAGATATTCTAAAAATCAACTGGGAAGCTCTAGCCCTCAATCATTGCAATAGGTCAGCTGACAGCTATTACCAACAATGCCAGGGATTTTGAAGAGGCACAAATAGAGGGCAAAAAGGAAAAATATGTTAAGAGGAAGGAACATCAAGAAAACACTTGTCATGACCATCTTCTATCTGGAAACCTATGTCTTCATTGTGAAACACTATATGGATCCAGAATATAGTGTATAGTCTCAGAATATAGTCTCTACCCTCCCGTACATAAAGACCCACTGTCAAGAATCTACCCTTGGAAGACAATCATATTTGGCCATGAGCAGTCACCCATGATGATGATAATGGTGATGATTCACTGTGCAGACAACCACAAGGCTAGGTTTTAATAGAACTTAGAATGCTAGATCAGAAAATAAATTTAATTATGTTAAATGTCCTAACATTTAACATAATTGGAATGGGGAAATTAATTCTCCAATACCAACACTAATGATGTCTATTAGTTAATTGAATTTATGTGTTGTAATTGAGCATTGGTTTCCAGGACAGAGGACTTACAAAGAATGATAAAGAGTTTTATCAATGATTATACAGCCTAAGAAACAAAAAAAGTCTTGGTGCATTGGTTTTTATTACAGTATTTATTTACTCAAATGTAATGCACATTTTTTGGCTTATTCGTTTAGCCAAAACGGAGATGCATATTACATTTAATGACACATTACAGTCATGTGCCAAAACTTGTCTGTGCCCCTCCACTCACCAAACTTGGCCTGATGGTGAAACAGGGGCTTTCCTCGTTAAACCCTGGCGGAAGGGCACTGCTTCTCCTTCCTTCTTTAGAAAATCCTTTGTGTGTGTGTATAATGCACCCCTAAAATTGAGGAGTGTATTACATTCGATGGTGCACTAGATTCAAGTAAATATGGGTATTATTATTATTATTATTATTATTATTATATCTTTAGGCCTGTTCCTCAGGTTATTTGGACTACTGATTTAGAAAATTGCATTGCATAGACTGTATCACCATTTCAAAAATTCTTTTCATTGAACTGTTTATCTCTTATTTTAAACCCATCCCATAATCACCAGCAAATCCCTTGTTTATTAAAGATTATTAAGGAGAAATCTTAAAGCATGGATGGGAATAATGTTGCAATGCAGAAAATGTTTCTGAACACCAGCATCCAACATTCCTCACCATTGGCTATGCTAGCTAGGGCTGCTGGAAACTGTAATCCAAGCCTACCTTAAGAAGCATGTGATTCCCATCCCCAAGTTAAACAGTAGCAACTTCGGTTAAAGGACTGCAAGTGCAGCAATAAGCAGTAGTTATAAAGGTGAGTCCGTGTATCAAGAGTGGAAAAGCCATTATCAGAAATATTTGAGAGTCTTTGAATTTAGATATGCTGACCCTTGAAGATATTGTAATCCTTCTTTCGGTTATTCAACGTTTGCATACTGGCCATTATAACAATCTGAAATCACTTCCTCTAGGACTAAAATCCATTCTTACCCACTGGGTGATGTATCCACCAGCCCATGAACATGTGTGCGTGAACCAGGACTAACAGTGTTATTTATGGTCCTATTCCTCCTAATAAGTACAATGACTCTTCCATTATCAGTTTACAATCCTGCATCATTACTGTGAAGTTCAACAACCACACACCACGACAAAGAAAGCATTATTCTTCCCATATCCCCAGGGGTCCCATGTTATTTTTGCCACATAAGGATGGACTCTATTCCTTGGCATCTAAGGATATAACCACCACTCCCTACCTGCTGTGGAGTTGTGTTTTGTTTCTTACCAATCAATACTGGTGTAATTGAAATTCTCCCTAATCAAAGTTCTGTCTTCTCTTATCTGTTCTTGCTGAAACATACTTCATTTGTCCCCTACCTCTTCTCTGGAACTCAAAGATTTGCCCTTATATTTAAAGAATACACAGACAGACGGACAGACAGACAGACAGATAGACAGACAGACATCTGATGTTGCCTCTGTGATATAAAAATCAATAAACTGCAATACAATGGAAGGAAGCAAAATATTTTGAAATAGAAACATGTCAGATCAGTGTTCTGCAGACAGTATTCCACTATCTTGCTAAGATGAGTTGTCCACAGCTAGAAAATTTCATCTCGGTTCACTTTTTATCACATTTTCTCTATAATTGCAAAGTTCTTCACATTCAAAATCCACGTGTTGTTTTTTTTGTTTTTGTTTTTTGAAAAATGGCAAAACTCAAAATTAACAAATTTGAGCATTCAGTTAACTCTAATAATTAAGTCTTTAAAAGTTACAGGTTTAATCTTTGTATTGCCAGATTAGTGCTGAATTAAAAGTTTCCATGCCATTTCTTTTCTGAGAAGTATGTCATCTTCAACACTTCTATGGCACAATGTGGTCCTTTCATAATAATAATAATAATAATAATAATAATAATAATAATAATAGACTGGCTCTATCTGCCTAGACAGTCTGGTGACAGAGGACTCTTACAAGTCAAACAAGCAGTTGAAGAAGAAAGACATGCCCTGGCAGAATATGTCAAGGAAAGCCAAGAAACTGCTTTCATTGAAGTCAGTATTCGGAAACTTCTCAAAACACAGCAGACAAAGAATCAGTACAAGAAAACTGCACTCCAAACCAGAGCTGACAGCTGGCACAACAAAGCATTACATGGGCAGTTCCTTAACAAAACTGAAGGAAAAGTTGACAAGGAGAAGACCTAGTTATGGCTCACGACTGGAACCCTGAAGAAGGAGACGGAAGGCCTGATTCTTGCAGCTCAGGAGCAAGCCATCAGAACCAATGCCATTAAGGCCAGGATCGAAAAATCAGCTGATGACCCAAAATACAGACTGTGCAAGGAAGAGGATGAAACCATGGACCATATCCTCAGCTGTTGCAAGAAAATCGCACAGACGGACTACAAACAAAGACACAACTCTGTTGGCCCAAATGATTCACTGGAACTTATGTTACAAGTACCACATGCCAGCAGTAAATAATTGGTGGGATCATAAACCCACAACAGTCATGGAAAATGAACATGCAAAATTACTGTGGAACTTTCGAATCCAGACTGACAAGTTTTCGAACAAAATAAACCAGACATCACGATTGTGGAAAAGAAAAAAGTCTGGATTATTGATGTCGCCATACCGGGGGACAGCCGCATTGAGGAAAAACAACCAGAAAAGCTCAGCCATTATCAAGACCTCAACATCGAAGTGCAAAGGCTCTGGCATAAACCAGTACAAGTGGTCCCAGTGGTCATTGGCACACTGGGTGCCATGTCAAAAGATCTCACCCAGCATTTGGAAACAATAAACATTGACAAAATCACAATCTGTCAACTGTAAAAGGCCACCTTACTTGGATCTGCGCACATCATTTGAAAATACATCACATAGTCCTAGACACTTGGGAAGTGTTCAACTTGTGATTTTTAAAATATGAAATCCAGCATATAGATCTTGTCAGCTGTGACACACTGTGGTTTTGTGTCAGATAACAACAACAACAACAACAACAACAATTACAAAGACTCTGGCACAAGACAGTCAAGGTGGTCCCAGTGGTGATCGGCACACTGGGTGTAGTGCATAAAGACCTTGACCTGCAATTAAACACAGTTGGTGCTGACAGAATAACCATTTGTCAGCTGCAAAAGGCCACCCTACTGGGATCTGCATACATTATTCTCCAATACATCACATAGTCCTAGACACTTGGGAAGTGTCCAACATATGATCCAATACAACAGCCAACATAGTGACCTTGTTTGAGGGGTACTAATCTTGTTGTGTTTTAAAAAACTTTATTTATATTCCACTCTATCTCCCTGGAGGGACTCAGGGTGGATATTAAAAGATGCTCAATTTGTTCAGTGTTGATGAATAAGAATTTTACTTCAATTTGCTTTCCAAGAATTAACTAAAATTTGCACATTGCACATTTTGCACAGAAAACAATGTAAGTTTTAAAAATTGAAAGTTGGGAAGAAGGAAAAACTGGGGGAATTTCTCATTCCTACTTGCTGCAATAAAACAGATTGTTTGCTGTAAATGCTAAACAGAGATTGAGAATGAATTATCAGTAGTCCAGACTCAGCACAGATTCTACCAGCAATGGTTATATCTCTGACTTTGAATACCTCCAGACATGGATCTCATCTACCCACTGATGTACCTGCCACATACTGTACGTACGTACATCCCAATCCCCTTCATCTTCCTCCAGAAACAGGCTTATCTTTAGTCCAGGTAACTCTTCGGCGTTGAGTATTTATGTCACAGCGGATAGGCAACAGAAATATAGAAGTTTAATTCCCCATCGGCCCAAAAACTCCAGTCTCTGTTCGAGTGAATAATGAAACTCACATTCAATTCACAAGGTAAATATATAACTTTGTATTGAATTGTATTTAACAATAACTGGCAAAACATCGAAAAACAACAGCCATCACAGCTACCTTTCTAAACATCCTTTCCTCACAGATATTAAATCCCAACTGTCACTTTGTAACTGACATTCCTCAAGGTTCCATTTAGCAGTCTTGAGACAGCGCCATCTGGTGTCAAACATGTCACACTGCAGGTCATCTCAAACTGCGAAAATATATCTTGTGCTGACTCATGAATTGCTATTCAAAATGCAATAATCTGACACTCCTCCTTCATGAGCAACACAAGTACACACATTACTTATAATAACAATATCTTCTTACAAAATACATTTAATTTACAATTAGTCAATGCTTTTGTAAACATATCAGCCATATTCTCATCTGACTGTACATATACAGGATTAATAAAACCATCCTGTACTAACTTTCTAACATTTTGGTACCTTACCCCAATATATTTTGTTCTCTGCTTTAATCCTTCAGCATTTGATATTGCTATACAAGATTGAGAATCAGTAAATAAAGATATCTTATCTTCAAAACTTTGGAACTCGTTTACTAGAGCCTTTATCCACTCTAGTTCTGTACAACAGTCAGACCAAGCAGAAAATTCGGCTTCTGCCGTGGATAAACAAACGTGTGACTGTTTACGAGATTTCCATGTCACTTGTATCCCATTAAAACTAATTAGATACCCTGAACATGACAAGTTTTGTTCGTTGTCACCAAAACTTGCGTCTGCAAACCCCTTCATACCACTTTCTTTTGGACAAATTTTTAGCTTTTTGTCACATGTTCCTTTCAAATATCTTAACACTCATTTTACAGCTTGCCAATCAGTCAACGTTGGTTCATTCACTCTCCTGCTTAGTACATTAGTGGCATAGGCGATGTCAGGCCTAGTCCAATTTGCCAAATACAAGAGGCTCCCAACCACTGATCTATACAATGTTTGATTGTCAAACATTTCACCTCTATCAAGCTTTAAAAAATCTGGTACCATTGGAGTTGCTACTGTTTTACACAGAGTCAATCTTGTTCTCTAGAGTAACTCAAAAATTTTGTCTTTTTGATCTAGACAAATATCATTCTCAGTTCTAGTTACATTTACGCCTAAGTATTTCCGGACTTCTCCAAGATCTTTTACAGTCATACTTGAGTTTAGTCCCTTAAAAACTTGTTCCACATCCCTTTCGGATGGTGCTAGTACTAAGAGATCATCGACAAACACCAAAACAAATGTTTGCTTTTTAGACTCTTTTCCTTTCTTATATAGACATGTATCTACACTGCTTCTTTCAAAGCCAAGACCCTTTAACTTTTTCGTCTATACACTGGTTCCAGCATCTCGCTGCTTGCTTTAGCCCGTATAATGCTTTCCGTAGTCGATACACACCAGTTGGAGTATCTTTTTCAAAACCAGGTATTGCTCTCATATATACATTGTCAGTCAGCTCTGCGTTTAAATAAGCTGTGGCAATGTCAAAGTGCCTTATAACATACTTTCTTTGCACACCGATGCCTAAAGCAGTCCTAATTGTTTCAGGTCTAATCGTTGGAGCATATACCTCATCATAATTTTGATTGTAAATTTGACCAAAACCTTGTGCAACCAATCTTGCTTTGTACAATAATGAACCATCAACTTGTGTTTTCCTTTTAAATACCCACTTGCAACCAATTACCTTTACATCTTTGGTTACATCTGCTTGTTCTAAAACATTTAAAGAATGAAGTGAATCAAATTCCTTCTTCATTGCTTTTACCCAACAATCACGTTCATTTTTCGGTCTACGCAATGCTTCAGCGTAAGAATTAGGATCTTTCCACTCTATACTTCCTATTTGCGTGACTTGGTACTTGGCTGGTGGAATTCCTTTAGTGATACGTGTGGATCTCCTAGGAATCTCATCCTTAGTCTCCTCCACATCCCTAATCTCCTCTTGACAATGTCCATCAACCTCTGTTACAGATTTGGACACTAAGTCAGAGTTTGTGGCGCAAAAATCATGAAAATTACTTTCTTCAGATTGTTCCTTGCTTTCTTCCACATTTGCCTCATCTAATACCTCTACAACTTCAGATTCATTCTTTACTCTAGAAACACTTGGGGTTATGAACACTTCAGTGTTCGCATGAATTCTATCCCAATGAGTATTATTTTCGAACTTTACAGATCTGAGACTGTGATCTTCTTCCCTGAGAAGAGCCATTCCAGAATCTATAGCCTTTGCTCCACCTTCATATCCAATAACTTGCATCTTTACCCAATGCTGATCTCTTTTGTCTCTTTGCTGTATAGGAATTAAAACATATGCATGCGCACCAAATACTTGAAAATGATCCACCTTTGGATGTCTTCCATAAAACAAATAGAATGGGATTTCATTTACACTTGAGGTCCATAACCTATTCAGCACGTAATTGGCAGTGTTAGCTGCTTCTGCCCAAAAACCTTTGGACATTTGTGCATCCTCAAGCATTGATTTTACCATGGTTTGAATTACACCTAAGCGACGCTCCGCAATTCCATTTTCTTTTGATACACACGGATTTGTTTTCCTATGCCAAATTCCTTTATCCTTAAAAAAATTCTTAAGTCTTCCATTCACAAATTCACCTCCTCTATCAGATTGAACTTGTTTAACAGTCAAATCAAGAAATTGGTTCTTCACAAAATTGTACCATTCAATAAATTTTTCATACACCTGAAATTTACCTTTCAGAGGGTAAACGAAGCCAAATCGAGACCTATCATCTACTATTACTAGTAGAAATACATTCCCTCCAATACTCTTTGGAAAAGGTCCAGCTAGATCCATGTGCACTAACTGTAACTTAGTTGTTACTCTATCACTCCTTTTGGCAACAGGATAAGCCTTTAACTTTGTTTTGTTACAGACAGCACACTCTAAATAATTTCTGCATTCTGGTATTTGAATGCCTACTAGCTGTGCAGTCTTTCTAATCATATTATAGTTCATGTGACCAAACTTCCTGTGTAGCATGTGCAGACATCTGTCACCATGCAGAGGTTTCCCTTCCAAACTCTGAATACTATTTGTAGACATTTTATTACTAGCATTCATTCTATACTACTGTAACGCCCTCTACGTTGGCCTTTATTTGGCGACGATTCGGAAACTCAAGCTAGTGCAGAATGCCGCTGCTCGCCTGCTGGCAGGAGTGCCGGTGAGGCAGCACATTACGCCCATCCTCCAGCAACTGCACTGGCTGCCAATTGAGTACCGAATCACCTTCAAGGTGCTGGTGTTGACCTTTAAGGCCTTGTACGGTCTAGGGCCTGCGTACCTCTTGGACCGCCTTGCCCCATACGATCCCCGAGATCACTCCGCTCAGCAGAGCAAAACCTGCTGGAGATTCCACCGATCCGCCTCTGCCGCCTATCATCAACTAGGCAGCGCTCCTTCTCAGTAGCAGCTCCAACGGCCTGGAATGCCCTGCCGGAGGAGGCTAGAGCCATACGGGAGCTCGCCCCTTCCGCAGGGCCTGTAAGACCTTCCTTTCAAGCAGGCCTTTGGTTGACATATAACGCCTCTTGCTTTCAATCGATTTATGACTCTGTGTTACCGTTTTTTGTCACTTAGTGTAATTTTAACAATGTTTTAATGATGTTTTTTAGTATCATTTTTGTTATTTTTATGGTTATAGCATTGTTTTATTTTGTTCGTGAGTCGGCATGAGTGTTGCCTGCCGATCACTATGTATGTCTTGTAACCCGCCACGAGCCCTCGGGAAGAGGCGGAATACAAATGCAAATAATAAATAAATAAATAAATAATAAATATAGAAACCATTTTGAAATTTTACTTCCTTATACATACCTGTATTTTTATTACTCATTTTACATAACTCCCCTTCAAACACAATGGATAAACCATGGTCTGCAAGTTGTTTCACCCCTAGAACATTGTGTTCTAGCTCAGGAACTAAATAAACATTGTCTAACTTTAGACTAAGTTGACCAATTTCAACTTCTCCCTTTGTTAAAACCTTGCACCTTTGACCATTGGCTAGACTCACACAACTTTGCATAGAACCAGATAAAGGTTCCTTCTCTGCTAACAATTTACTATCCTTAACAAAACTCTTTGCACTCCCAGAGTCAATAATCCAGGGTACCTGAGGAATAAAATCATTGTTACATTGTAAACTCATCAACAGACAGCCTGAATCAGAGTCTTTTTTTTGAATTGTTGATCTGTTCTTTCTTGCTCTGTGCTGATTCACTCTTCTTAAACTTGTTCTGATGACATTGTCTAGCTTTGTGTCCTCTTTTATTACAAATGTAACAGATGATGTCACACTGGATTGTCTCTTTCCTCTTCATATTGAAGCCTTTGTTGACCGTCTTCTCCGTTGAAAGTTGCTGGGCATTTCTTCTGTAACAAGCCCAGTTCTCCAATCTAGTCGAAACTAAGTCGAAGTTGATGTCCTCTTCCTTCACAGATTGCATGGAGTCAATGAATGAGTTGTAGCTCTGCCCCAAACTGCTTAGTAGAATTAAGCCTCTCTGATCTTCTGTAAAATTGGTGCCTCTTGCTGCTAAATCATTAAATAGGCTCAGCATTTTACTCAAATGAGTCTCTCTGGCACAATCTTCCATTGACAGAAGCTTCAGTGAAAACAGTTCTCTGCTCAATAAAACTTTTGAGCCTCCAGTAGCCTGCTGATACAGCTTTTCAAGCCTTTTCCAACAGTCAGCGGCTGTTTCTTCCAGAGCTAAATATGTGAGGTGCCTATCATCAACTGACAGGATGATGGTAGCCCTTGCCTTGCCATCTTTCAACCTTTCTGCATCAGAAATAGGTCGATGTGTTAAGCAAGATAACAGCTCCTCCTTTGCCAAAACTGCTCGCACTTTGGTAGCCCATATTAAATAATTTGAGCTGCCTTTGAGTTTTTCTAAATGATGCTGTGCTCCAAATAATGCCATCTTTCTTCACACTACAGAAGCATCTGGCAAAAATTCACTTCAGCTTTTTTTTTCTCTAACACTGAGGTAAACAGCGACTTCTGCTGCAATTTGCAGTGTTATTCAAAAACTTTTCTATGAATTGTGGGTTATGTAGTATCTCTGTGCCTCTGCAATTCTGGATTCTGTGTTCTGGGTTCTGGGATCTGGGCCCATAACCTCTTCGGCGTTGAGTATTTATGTCACAGCGGATAGGCAACAGAAATATAGAAGTTTAATTCCCCATCGGCCCAAAAACTCCAGTCTCTGTTCGAGTGAATAATGAAATTCACATTCAATTCACAAGGTAAATATATAACTTTGTATTGAATTGTATTTAACAATAACTGGCAAAACATCGAAAAACAACAGCCATCACAGCTACCTTAAACATCCTTTCCTCACAGATATTAAATCCGAACTGTCACTTTGTAACTGACATTCCTCAAGGTTCCATTTAGCAGTCTTGAGACAGCGCCATCTGGTGTCAAACATGTCACACTGCAGGTCATCTCAAACTGCAAAAATATATCTTGTGCTGACTCATGAATTGCTATTCAAAATGCAATAATCTGACAGTAACTACTCCCAGTTAACTGTGCATCCTAGAACAGTAGTCAGTGTTATTAAGGTGCCAGATTTCTCAGGGTATACGTCCGGAGTGAGCTTGCACTTCTTTGGTAATTATGTTCTCAAAGTAAGCAACAGGTCACTTGAGCAATTTTATTCCAACTCTGAGAAAACCTTTGTTTAAATCTGACTGAAGCACTGTGTCCTGCTTCCCCTTCCTCCCCAACAGCCCCATTCCAGCAGCCATCCTCCTCTTTCTGAGTTTTCCTGCTGGATATTTGTAACAACAGCATAGGGCTGTGAACTATCCTTGCTGTAACTAGAAGTGTGATAGTCACTGGATCACAGAGTTTATTAGAAGTATAACATGCAGATCAATATGAAACTGTGTTGCTGAACTCTATAACCTGAACCTCCAGAAAGATGCAGGTTCTGTTCTGAATATTCATTTACAACAAGCTTCCAATGTTGATTGACATTCATCTAGCACCTTGATTTTCCCACTTTTACTTTAAATTAATACAGTATGACCCCCCCCCCCCCATATCATGAGGTACCATAACTAATAGTGAATCATACTGACATGAAGGACTTCTGGAGCAAGAATATCCTAGAATCTAGCTAGAGACTCTAGAAAATGCCTTAAAAGGATATATTGTCACTGACGTGGATAAATGAAACAGTGGATAATGGTCCTGCAGATACAAGGGGTTGCAATGTAATTCCGAAAGAGGTCATTGCCATCCTATTTGTTCTCAAACTCTCTGAGAATAACCACAATTACAGGGGCTATTAATGTCTACCCTTTCCATGTCTCTACATCGTATGCATTTCTGTAGTGATATTTGGTAAACAAAATGACTTGTCTGACACCCTTTTAAAAAAATATTATTTTTCCAGTTCATGAAAAATTCAAATATAATATGCTAATCAATTCTATTTTCTCTCCACCTCACTCCATCCCTCAAGTCTTATGTAGTGAGCCTAAATGGATACCACTGTCAATCACCACCGATACAATCCCCATTCAAAGTACTGAATGATGAGTTGCATATCACTTGCATTATTCAAAATGTATTTTTCTAGAAAGATATTTGATCAGATTATGGTTCAATTTCAAAATGTGTGTGTATGTGTGTCTTTAATTTCTCATCTTGTTAGTCAACTTTATAGAAAACCTTTCTGATAAAGATCTGGAACTATATCACAAAAAATTCATGTACAGAGACTTTTAAAAAAATTCACAGCTTTGCTCTTTTTAATCTTCAAAGGTTACGACAAATGCTGTGACTCTTTGTTTGCCAAATGTTCATGTTATTTTTCTATACAGATACTAACAATAAAGCTCCTCTATAACTGTTTGCCCTCTCATTTGACAGAACTATTTTTGGACAGATTAGCCACATGTTGCCTATCCCCTTTTACCGGAACATCTCCAGTATAGCTTTGACATAGTTACTGTTAAACATTTGATATTTTAACAGACAGTAAGATTGTCAATATATTTAAAGTGCACATTCTACATTTAACGGGCTGAAATAATGGGATGCATTCTACAATCAACGGTGTCTAAGATTTACTATTTTTGGAGGGTTTTTAAAACTACCTTACCTCTGAGAGAGGAGGAGGAAAAGCCCCAGCCCCCACCATTTTGTCATCAGACTCAGCCAGATGACTGTTCACATCTAGTTGAACAAAGCACTACTTCCTATTTTTGCTTCGCCCACAACTGGTCCATAGACTTAGTTAAAAAATGACTTCCAGGTTTCTTCACACTTTCTTCTGACCCACAGGAAGAATTGCACCACAAAGCCACCTTAAAACATGCAAAGTAAGTTCTCAAAAATATTTTAAGAATATTTTTGAGAATTAACTAAAGCTTCAAAAATGGAGAGCACCTTGTATTCGATGATTCTGTAGACTTGATGAAATTGGATATTGGTTGTGCTTGTCCCAATTGCATCCCACTTCTCTGAATTTAAATCTAAATCTGACTCCCATCTTAGGGCCCTTCCAAACACGCCCTATATCCCAGGATCTGATCCTAGTTGTTTGTTTGTTTGCATTAAACTGGATTAAATGAGTCCCCACTGCCAGATAATCTGGGATAAACAGAAAACCTGGGATCAGATCTTGAAATATAGGGCCTGTCTGGAAGGATCTAAGTCTCATGCCTTTGGATTTTCTATACTATTCTTTAAGTTTGTCCAGCTATTTATTCATACTGTTGCTATTTTATGTCTGAAATAACATTAGAAGCATTTTGAATTCTCTATTGAAGCACTCTAGTTTACTCACCCTGGATCCAAAGACTTCTGAACACCTTAACAAAGTACCTGTATATTTCTGAAGGACAGAGCCATGTCAGTTAAAGTGGGATCGGACTGGTAGTACTGTGTTATGTACACTGGTCAGTTTGTCTTGCTGCTTCTTCAAGTGAAAGTAGTTAGAGCTGGAGCTAACTTTATACAGGATGAATATTTCTTATGCAAAATGCTTGGACCCAGAAGTATGTTGAATTTCAAATGTTTGATTGTTTGGATTTTGGAATACTTATATTTACATATATAGACACAAAGAGATATCTTAAAGATGGGACCCAAGTCTGTTTCACATACATTTCAGGCACATAGCCTGCAGGCAATTATGTATATTGTTATTAAAACAAAGGTTGTGAATCAATTATGGAACTTTATTTACAAGATTGGCTCGCCACTCACGGACCCGAGGAGGAGCAGGAGGAGGGGGAGGCCATGAGGGCGGCCTCCACGGAGATGCAGCGCAGCAGCAGCAGCGCCAGAAGGGGCCGAAGCCAGAGGCGCATCTTCGTGACGTCACTTCATTGCGCCTCTGCTGAGGAGGAAGGGGAGGAAGGCCTCGCGGCTGTGCGCTATAAGTACACCCGGAAGGGAGACACGCCGGAGGGAGAGGGGAAGGAGGAAGAGGCCTGCGCCTCCGCAGGGCTCCCTCCCTCCGGCGTCTCTCCTTCCGGGCGTTCCTGGTCGCGGCTGGCGAGGCCTTCTCCCCTTCCTCTCGGCAGAGGCGCGACCAGTGACGCCACGAAGATGCGCCTGGCTGGGCCCTTCGGCGCTGCTGCTGCTGCCGCCGCTGCGTGTCCGTGGGGCTGCCCTCGTGGCCTCCCTCCTGCTCCTCCCGGTCCGTGAGCGGCGAGCCCGCCCGTGAGTCCCCTTTCCCCCCGTTCCTTTCGCGCCGCCAGCTGGCTGCGGGCGACACGGCGGGGCGGGGCGGAGCCCTGCCAGGTGGCCACGCCTCCGGGAAGCGCCGCCCTACGCGACCACGTAGGTCAATGGGGAAGGCCGGCCCTGAACCCAATGCTCAGGCCACTAATAAAGCTGGTTCTCATTTGGTACTTATGTTAGATTACGTTTGAAAAGTGACTTCACTATACTCTCATTGCCCTAAAACTAACTCAGTACAATCAGTTGTATTAGAATCACAGATTCATAGAGTTGGAAGATATCACAAGGACCATCCAGTCCAACCTGCTATGCGGGAAAAGCCCAACCAGAGCACCCTAACAGATGGCCACC
The DNA here is from genome assembly GCA_030556195.1 of Anolis apletophallus. Taxonomy (NCBI): domain Eukaryota; kingdom Metazoa; phylum Chordata; class Lepidosauria; order Squamata; family Anolidae; genus Anolis; species Anolis apletophallus. The sequence goes on along the minus strand of JARBWK010000001.1, from coordinate 144,786,682 downwards.
CAGCTTCCAAAAAAGGAGTTTCCACAGACTCAGAGGCAGAGAGTTCCACTGTTAAACAGTTCTTCTAGTCAGGAAATTCTTCCTAATCTTTAAGTGGAATCTCCTTTCCTGTAATTCAAAGTTGAGTCCTAGTTTCTAAGGAAGCAGAAAACAAGTCTATTTCCTCTTACTTATGACATCCTCTCAGCCTTCTATTCTGTAGACTAAACATGCCAGCTTTTAAGTTACTCCTCACAGAACATGGTCCCCAGACCTTTGATCATTTTAATCACCCTCATTTGGACATGTTCCAGCTTCTTAATATCCCTCTTAAATTGTGGGGCCTAAAATTGGACACAATATTCAACGTGAAGTCTGACCAAAGCAAAATAGAATAGCACAATGGACTTCACTTAAAACATTGTTCTCCCATTGGCTTTTTAAGCTACTGCCTCACATTGTTGGCTATGCTCCCAAGCTGTGACATGAGGCCTAACTTCTCTTTTCTTTTTTTAAAAATTTGTTTTTTATTGTGCATTGTGCATTTTCCATATATTGGGTGTGTAGGGGACCGGGGAGGTCAACCAGGGGAGAGGGAGGGGGGACGGGGAGGGGGTATGGTATGTTTTAGGTAAGCAGGGGGAAGGGAACTGTGGGGTACATAAAAGACTTCCCAAAAGAGTGTCCTGGTTATCCCAGTTCCTTTTTCTTCTTCAGTCTATGATCTGTACAGATGTTGTTTTCTGTTTCGGTTGAGACCCCCCCCCCATCTCGGGGAGGTTCCTTTCTACTTTTTAAGTCATATATCATTAATGTCTATTATTAACTTTAACCTTTGGTTTTTTAAATAAGTTTTAAATCCCGTCCAGTCCATCAAGTTCTTTTTGTTGGAGAGTTTTTGAGTTAGGGAATCCATTTGAATCATATCAAAGATTTTGAGGGTCCATTCTTCACTATCTGGAACCGAGTGCCATCTTCCAGTGCCTTGCGAGAACTATACGAGCACAGGCGCTTATGATAAAGAAGATTTTCTCTTGGTTTTCATTCAGGAGCGGGTTTGATATACCGAGCAGATAGTGTTGGGGTTCTCTCTTGCATTTTACTTTTAATATTTTTTTAGTTTCCTTGTGTATGTCTATCCAGTATTTTGTTACTTTTGTGCAACTCCACCATTGATGGAGATATGTTCCTACCTCCTATTACATTTCCAGCATCTATCTGATATGCTTCTATTGAATTTTGCTAATTTCGCTGGATAGAGATGCCACCGGAATTGCATTTTGAGCCAATTTTCCCTTATCTCTGTTGTTGTGGTGTATTTTAATTTTTCTCGCCAAATTTCTTCCCATTGTTGGTATAAGATCGAGTGGCCTAGGTCTCTGGCCCATTTGATGTGGCATTCCTTTATCATTTCGTCCTCCGTTTCCCATCTTAGGAGCTGCTTATACAGATAGCTTATATTTTTCTTTCTTTTTTTTTACCACTGCCAAGGCCCATATTTTGTCCTCACTAAATCCTATTTTCTGGTCTTCTTTAAACCTCTGTTTTATTTGGTGATATTGAAACCAAGACAGTGTTTGGTTTTCCTTTCTCAGAGACCTAACTTCTCAAAAACTCTTTACCTTCTCTGGCAGTAAAAAAACTATAATGAATGATTTAACTTCCAATTCACTTTAATTTTGAGCAACACCAAACACATGTCTTCATCTATCTAACATTAGGACCATGACTGCCACTGCTCATCTCTAGTACCCCTCTTTGCAATCCTGAAGACACCCCACTGCAGCAACAGAGCATGTAGATGTGCTTTCTATAGAAATAAAGCTCAATTCAAAGGCCATCCCCTCCCCATCCAATGGCTCCTGCCTTTCCTGTGACAATATCCTGCTGAAGAGATGAATTGGCACCATTCACAGTCTCATTAGGAGCCTGTGCTTATCTCTCCTGCCTCCAAAAAAGCTTCTGATATGCCCAAGCCAGATAGATTGGGAAGTCCTGAGTTCACCCTGCTTGACATCTACTCTTCATCTTCTCTTTCTCTATATTTTTTGTTAGTGGTGGTAATGAAAGTCTTAATGACTCAGGCAAGATTTGCAGCTTTCCATCACAGCCATTCCCAATGTCTAGAGTCTGATTAAAATCCCTCTAAGGCACCTTTGTCCACCTTAGTTGATTTATATGCAAATGAAGCTACGTTTTTAAAAATAAACTAAAACTTTGCAAAAATGGAGAGGCAATGAGGGGACCAGCTGGTCTTAAATCAGCACCCTTCTAGAATGTAGGACTATGACCCGCATCATTCCCCACAAGAAGGGCCATGGCAATAAATGCTACGGTGCCTTGCATCTGGAAGATCGTAACCTGTGGAAGCTTGCCCTAGACCAGGGCTGTCCAACTGCTGGCCCTGCAGGTGTTTTGGACTTCAAATCCCAGAAATCCTAACCGCTGGTAAACTGGCTAGGATTTCTGGGAGTTGAAGTCCAAAACACCTGCAGGGCCGGCAGTTGGACAGCCCTGCCCTAGACATCTTGCATTCCAAGAGGGATAAAATATAAGCATATCTATACTATCATAAAGGAGACCTCACTGCATAGTTTTAGTTATATCACATCGTAAGGGGCTACACATATGACTTTCTAAGGCACCAGTGGTCCACAAGAATTAAAATATGTCCGTGGCTTCACCATTACTGCACTATTACAACAAGAGTGACTGGCCTCGCAAGACCCTCTTATAGTGACAAAACTTATTAAATATGATTTTCTGTGGGTGAGCAGATGGCAACTACTATATGGCATATGTTCTGTATCAGAAACTAGAGCTGATGTGGTCTATCTAACACAATTTTCTGAATCAACTCCCCAAATAACTAAACTGAATTTAAAATTGACCAAAAACTGATTTATAGCCCTTTGGTACTAATGTTGTAGAGTGGTCCCTAGTCAAAGTGGTCCCTGGTCAAGTGGTCCCTGGTTAAAAAAAGGTTGGGAATCACTGTTCTAAGGAAAGATGTGAAACATTGGTCTTACCAGTATGTCTTGGCTAGCAATTCTTATGCTGGCAAGATAAGAGTTTTAGTCCAACTTTTGCCAATATAGTGACCCCTTGAAATACATTGCAGGATTGTTCCAGGACCACCTGAGGATACAAAAATCAATTGATGTTTAAGTTCCATTGTATACAATGGCATAGTATTTGGGGGGGGGGGGGGGTATTTTCAAGTTGAGAATGGTGGAGTCCATAGATATGGAGAATGAATCGTATTGTACATTGGCTCCTTAGTTGCATGTGCTTAGCTAAATAATGTTTCCTGAACCAATATGTACACACAATCCAGTTAAACAGCTAGCAACCAGAATGGGCAAAGGAGCTCTGCCCAAGGAGGATGACACTTTTAACCCTTTCTGCCAAGGACAGAAGCTGTAGCAATCAGAAGCAGGACCCTCTTGTGTGGATATTATTATCTTGGAAGTCCTTGCTGTGACCTCACAGTGAAAGAGAAGCAAACATCTTCCATCTTTCCCCTTTCATACCAATCACCAGTTGAACAGACCTCTCAATTTGGCATCTGGCTATTAAGGTGAACCAGAGGAGCACTTACAAAGTTAATCAATAAAGCTATGTAGTCTTACTCAATACAGAGCTGTTACAAACCAGTAATTCTAAGTCATTAATCCATCGCTGTAACACTAAATTCCAGTTGGCATCTGGAGCTCACCCTAGGCAGCAAATTTAGAATCAAAGGGGAGGTTCAAGCCACAATGGAAGGGTATTATGAAATGAAACACCCACTGACCATGAGCATGGAGAAGGCAAAACCAGGTGTCATGGCAAAGGCAAAAAAGAGTCCCTCGTTAGCAAGAAGTGATGATTGCGAGCCAATGAACAAAGGCATGAAGGTAAAGAAAGGGAATTGGGCAAAAGTAGATGAGAAAGAAACAAAGGAATGGTCAGACTTACCCATAAAAAAGGATAATTTTGAAATAAACATATAGAGGAAGCCAATCAAAAGGAGGTGTACAGAGTGAAGTGATCACAGTAACACAATATGAATATTAATGCAAAGGAGATTCTGTTGGAATAGTTGGAGACAACTGAACACAATCCACCTGATTGTAACCAGCTTAGCTGAGGGTGATGGAACATGTATGATATAATGTGGTATGCCAGATTGATAAAAGTTGACCTAACATAACATCTCAAAGGACATGACTTGGGACCTCTTCACATGGGGCAAAATAGCCCCGTTTTGCCAAGTTTAGCCACGGCTTGGGCAGGGTCTGTCAAGCACCATCAGATGTCGCATGGCAGGCGCCGCCCACATTCCTCCTGAAGTGGAGGGGAAGCATCAAAATGCACTTCCTCCTCCTCCACAAGAAGGAAAGTGTTTTTTGGGTAGCTTTGATAGACTTTCCTTCCCTTTTCCCCATATGATGGGGGGAAGGGCAATTGAGCAACGTGTGTTGCTGTGCGTTGCCACCATTTCGCCCATCTGATGGGTGCCAACACACCCTGTCCTGTCCCCACCATGTGATGGGAGAAGGAGGGAAGGCATGCGGCTCACCAGTAACTACAGGCTCAGTGGCACGGCCCCCGTGGGCTGTGTGAAGAGATCGTGTGGTCCTTGGTTTGAGCATTGTCTTTTTGCTGGCACTACTTTGGAGACAGGCCCGTAGTCAGGATTTTGATTTGGGGAAGGGGGCTGAGTTTGATTTGGGGGGCAGAGAGAGAGAGAGCGAGAGAGCGAGAGCGCGACAGAGAGAGAGAGAGAGAGAGAGAGAGAGAGTCTACCCTAGCAACTTTTTGTATTATTATCCCAATACCCCCATATTGGATATATTGATATGAATAAACATAACAGTTAATGTAACAGTAAGGCCTTTCTTGCAGACCACTGAGAATTTCGGGGGGGGCTGAAAGTCGCTCAAGTGGTTTAGCTTGGTATTGTTTGTGTCTTCAATCTTTTGTTATTTTTTGGATTGTCTTTAATTGTGTAGCTTATTGATTCTTTGTAAGTTTTGTATTCTTTTTCCACAAAATGACAGGATTTATATTATTCAATAATAGCAACCACACGTGGGTGACCTTTGACTCTGCTCTTTTCATGCATCTTTCCTTTCCTCCCCTCCGACACAATCTTCCTTTGGGATCAAATGAAAATATAGAGATAGAAACATTCTTTTGAGAGATCACATGATCTGTAACTGGGGAGAAGAGGCACATATGTTTTGATCAGTGTGGGGAAGGCATTTTTGAAGAAGAAAATAGCAATAAATAAGCTAATTTTAAAAGAGCTATCCTCAATGGCACTTCAGAGCGGTTAAGTGTCATTGTTAATTTCAATTTGGAGCCATTTATGCAGAAAAATGTAGAAACTAGTTGCCTGCTGAGAATAAAATTGATAGTGATTTCAAATTCCGAAGTGATATTGTCAATGTTTAAACTAAAATAAAGTCTCACAAGAATCCTAGGACCTTATAATACAGATGAGCCCCTCTCCCCAATTTGTCCCGTTCTGCCGGCAATTGCTAGTAAAACAGCAGGTGTGTGATGCGCCTTGCAGCACCCTGCACAGCGTCCCTCTTCCCTCCATCACATTGGGGAATGGGACATTGGTGCCCTTTCCCCATCAAATGAGTGAAAGGGTGGCAACGCATGCTGCCGCATTGCCCTTTCCCCCATCAGATGGGGAAAAGTATAGAAAAATGTAAGTAGCTCCAATGGAAAACAGCTTACCTTTCATTATGGCTGAGGAAGCATCTTGCAATGCTTCGCCAACACTTCAAGCATCAATGGGGTGGGCCGTACTTAATGTCATGTGATGGTACTCAGCAAACCCTGTCCCCAAAATGTTACAAAGGGGCAATTTGCCCCTGTGTGATTAGATGACTAGTCTATAGAGAACCAATGTGATGTAGCATCCAGTCTTTTGGACTGGATTTTGAGCAATCCAGATTCTAACTTCCATTGAACCCTGAAATTTACAGGGTGACCTTGAGATGGATACTCAGTCTAAATCTGATCGACCTCATAAGATTGTCATAGTAATGATAAAGTGTGCAGAAAAAGAACCATCTATTTTGCCCTCCCTTCTTTGATTCACATGTGGGCATACATTTAACTAATATCTAATAATAGGTAACTTAGTCAATGAAATAAATGTTGTGACTGTAGCATATCTTCTTGATTTATATAAAACTTTTGACACGGTACCCCATGGAGAAGTTAATAAAAAGGTAGCTGGGCAATGCTGCTGTTAGGTGGTTTGAATCCAAAGCGTGCTGAACATTGGCTCCTTCTTCCTCATTCTGTTGAAAGCCGCTTCCACTCCAGGTCGTTTTTAATCGTTTGCTGTACATTTTGATGTTTTAATGATGTTTTATGCTATGTTTTAATCTGTATTGCTGTTTTTATGTTCCTGTTTTGGTGTTGTGAGCCGCCCCGAGCCCGCCGGGAGTGGCGGCATAGAAGCCGAATAATAAATAAATAAATTCTGTAGAGAAGTGGTCAGTAGGGGCCTGCTATTCAACATCTTTACTAGTGACTTGGCCGATGGAACAGAGGCCATGCTGATCAAATTTGTAGATGACACCAAATGGGGAGGGATGGTTAATATCTCAAAAGGGATCAGACTCAAAATGACTGACAGCTTTTTGAGAGCTGTGCAAAACTAACAAAATGAATTTCAACAGAGAGAAAGGCAAGGTACTATACTTAGGCAGAAAAAAAATGAAATGCCCAGATATCGGATGAGTGACACTTGGCTTGAAAATAGTCCATGTAAAGGGGATCCGGGAGTCTTAGTAGACCACAAGCTGAACATGAGTCAACAGTGTGATGCGGTGGCTAAAAAAAAAAGTACAATTCTAGGCTGCATCAACAGGAGTAGGATGTCCCGATTGAGAGAATTAATACTCCCACTCTATTCTGCTTTGGTCAACCCTCGTCTGGAATATTATGTCAAGTTCAAAGCATTACAATTCAAGAAGGAAACTAAAAAGCTAAAATGTGTCAAAGAATGGCAAGCAAAATGATTTTTAAAACCTGGAAATCAAGTCATGTGAGGAGCAATCTAGAGAGACAGCTCTGCATTTATTTATTTATTATTTCTTTACGACATTTATATACCACCTTGAATCGAGCATCACACCCAAACTGTGAACTTGCGTCTTCAAGGGGAGTGTAACCCCATCCAACACAGGCTGTAACCCTATACCGGGGTGGGCAATTACTGGCCCTCCAGGGGTTTTGGACTTCAACTCCGAGAAATCCCAGCTAGTTTACCAGCTGGATTTCTGGGAGTTGAAGTCCAAAACACCTGGAGGGCCAAGAAACCCTGTTCGGCCTTATGACTGACCAGGAGTACCTCTGTCTTGTCTGGCTTCAATTTCAATTTATTCACCCTCATCCAGACCATCACAGCAGCCAAGCATTGGTTCAGGGCCTGTAGTAGTAGGTAGGAAAGAGTAACAGAGTTGGAAATCACCTGCGTACAGATGACACCGTACCCCAAAACTCTGGATGATCTCCCCCAGCGGCTTCATGTAGATGCTAAACAACATGGGAGACAGTATAGAGCCCTGCGGAACCCCACAAGACAATGGCTGTGGGGTTGAGCAGGTGTCTCCCAATTACACCTTCTGAGAGTGGCCTTCTAGGAAGGACCAGAGCCACTGTAAAACAGTACCTCCAAGGCCCATTCCCACAAGGCATCCCAGAAGGATATTGTGGTCAAGGGTATCGAAGGCCGCTGAGAGGTCCAGCAGAACTAACACAGACACACTCCCCCTGTCTAGCTCCCGGTGTAGATCATCCACTAAGGCGACCAAGGCTGTCTCGGTTCCATATCCCAGCATAAAGCCAGACTGTGGCAGGTCCAGATAATCCATGTTTTCCAAGAATACCTGGAGTTGTGAGGTTACCACACATTCCAGGACTTTGCCCAGAAAGGGGAGATTGGAAACAGGCCGAAAGTTGACGAATTGAGTGGGGTCCAGTAATGGTTTCTTCAACAGCATTTTTATCACAGCTTATTTTAAGTTCGCTGGAATATTGCTTTCCGAAAGGGAGGCACTGACCACCACCTTCACCTACTCGGCCAATCCCCCTCTGGCTTCCTTTATCAACCAGGATGGGCAGGAGTCTAGGATGCATGTGGTCGCTCTCATTCTTCCAAGTATCTTGTCCACATCCTCAAGTTTAACCAATTGAAATAAATCCATCAAAACCGGACAAGCAGGTGCTCATGTTAAATCCTCAGAGATGTAACACGAGCCATCATTCTTAATGGCTGGTGATCACTGAAGTGGGACTGAAGGGACTTTTATGATCATGGTAATAGTTCCACAATTGTGAATGCATAGCATTTTTGAGTATGAATCAGTTGCAGATCGATATCTCTTAAGCTATGCATCTGTAATCACAATACTGAATTCATCTGCTGAATTTTTTTCAACTGTTGTAAGCTGTTTTGAGTCTAAGATTGAGGAAAAAACTGGAATATAAATCATCATCATCATCATGTTGATCAGGCTTCCAACTAGCCACTTCAACCCACCTTTCCACCACCTTCACCTTGTAACAGTTCTATGGTCAATGACTATATTAAGCCCTCATATACTTTATCCCAGGTGAAGGAATTCTTAACTTGGTAATATTTTTACCTGATGCATAGAATCATAGAGTTGGCAGGTTCCTCGTGAGACATTAAGTTCAACCTCCTGCTCAATACAGAATAGAGCATCCCCACCAGAAAGCTGTCTGTAGAAAGAAACCCCACCACTTCTCTAGGCACTTGGTTCCATTGTCAAACCAACTAATTATCAAGAACTTCCTTATATGTTTAGATAAAAATTATTTCTTAAAAAAGAACTTCCTTGTAATGTTCAGTCAAAATTATGGCTGTATGGCCATGTTCTAGCAGCATTTTCTCCTGACATTTCACCTGCACGTGTGACAGATCCTCTGAAGATGCCTGTCATAGATGCAGGAGAAACGACAGGAGAAAATTCTGCTAGAACATGGCCATGCAGACCAGAAAACACACTGCACTCTAATTTTAGTCTGTCTTTGTTATGTTGGCTGACACCTTTGCCATGTAAATCTGTGATCAGCCACAAAGCTTGTCTTTCTTTCCCTTCAGCCTTCTGTTTAATCAGGCTTATAGCAGACACACAAATACACTGTTAAGTCAAGGAATGTCAAGGCAATTCTTTCTGTAGCTCTTAGTTCCACTCTCAAGACTTTCCTAGCCAGCCACAGGGAGGATCTGTTTCCTCTTGTTACTTGGGCCTTGGGGCTCCTTTCCTGCTGTTTGCATCCTTTCTCTTATGTATCACTCACCACACCCACTTATTCTAGGCTCCAAGGCAATCTTTAAAAATGGATCTGTGCCCCAGTTTTCAGAATGCACCAGCAATCAGCCTCCCGGTGTAATGCCATGGGGGGTATGAGGAAGATCAAATCAAATGCTTGGTCTAGCCCTTCATGGGGTTTTTGAACAAGCCATATTAGTGAGAAAATAATTTTGCAACCAGCTTCCTCCAAAATCCAAGCATCTCCAGTGAACTGTCTGATGAGAAGAATGTAATTATGCACAAGGTGACTTCTGTTCTTGGGATGAGCCAGCTAATATGTGTACCCCCCCCCCCCAAGTCCTCAAAGAAAGCATGGGATGGACACTTTCACATCGTCATAATGAAAAGAAATGAAAGAAGAGAAAGCTCTGCATAAAATTTGCATATGCCACTCTGTGTACAACAGCAATAAGGGACAGTAAAATTCATAACATGCAGGGGTGACAACCAGGAAGCAAGTTTTATGTTCTATCCAAATACTACATGAAAATATTGATTCCAGTTAATCCAGTGATGCATTCCACCGTAAAATTAATATATGGTTCATATCATACACACATTTCTGTCTTTATGAAGAACTTGTATATCCAAATCTGGAATTATTTGACATCTCATCCAATATGCATAGAAAGAAAATATTCCCAACTCGCAAAAAGGAGACCTTCTTTCTAAAATGGGCCGCCTGACAGATGTGTATGTTGCGAACGTTCTGGTTCCCCCAATAAGGGCAATTCCTTACAACAAGGGATACCTGTAAACCCTAGCATAGATGCAAATTTGTGAATAATGGTTCTGATTTAAATAGAAATAAATAAATCTTGCCAAATTAGAAGGATCTGTGACCCGAAGCAATACGCTAGGTAAAAACTCTTGCTAACCAAACTCAGGGCCCTTCCACACAACCATATAACCCAGAATATCAGGGCAGATAATACACAATATCTGCTTTGAACTGAGTCAACACTGCCATATAAGCCAATTCAATGAAAATTTTATATAGCTGTGTGGAAGGGCTTCAAACAATCTCTTTCTTCTGAATTATGTTCTTTTTGTTTAAATCAGAGTTGAATTAGGCTTGGAAAAGATGCACCTCTGAAAACTTCACAGCAGCGTACGTGTAAACATGCCAGTAAATACTGAATTCAAATTCATAAGGTTTCTGGGTAAAATATCCAGAGGGTTTCTGGGTAAAATATCCTGTTAAAACCCGAGACTATTTTTACTTGGTCTGACTGACATAAATGACTATGATAGACTGTTGCAATAAGATCACAGCAGCCAGATTATGTGCAGAAATGGAAGAAAACATCAGCACCAACAACAGATGATTAATTTATTATTTTGCAAAGCCTGTTTTGATTTTTAAAATGAATTTTATTATTATTGATCACCTTTAAACATCCTTTCAAACTTTTCTTTATTTAGCAAGTTTTTTTAAGTTGCTGTTTTCTTAATATCCTAGTTTAACTGACTTTAATGTTTTCAATATTATCATTCATTTAAGCTGTATTTGGGATTTTTTTTCTTTATTCATTCATGAAAAATGTGGACCCCAAAGCAAAGAAATACATTCCTACACAGCTTTTACTTTAGGTTGCATTATATTCAGTAGGCATGAGAAAAAAGTTATGAAAATGATTCGTTTCGTAAGAAATTCGTAAGAAATGCTACTTTCGAGCGTTTCCGCACCTGGAACGCCAACCAGTTAGTGGACTTTCTTTTTAGAACCTCGGGGGGCCAGGATTTTCTTAAGTGTCGTTATTAGGTCGTGGGGGGCATAAGGGGGCACCGTCCTTCTCTCTCACCACCCTCCCGCCTCCCTTGCCAATATTATGGCAAGGCAAGCCCTAAACTCGCTCCCTTCCTCGGCTGGAAGGAAGCCTGGAAAAAAACAAACAGAGAGGATTACTCAGAAGCAAATCTGCAAAGGAGGGTACTTTGGATGAAGGACCCTCCTTTGTGGATTTACTTCTGAGTAAAGCTCTCTGTTTACATTTTTTCCAGGCTTCCCTGCCTCTCCTGCCTGCCAGCCAGGATCTAAGGCATCAAAGAGTATTGGGGTGAGAAACCAACCTAATGTATAATAGAATGAATGCTACTGTAAGTGCCACTGCCTAATATTATAAGTAATCCAACTGGTCATACCTAATTCCATGCACATGCAATAATACAGCAGTAATAACAATGGGTATAAGAAAAGGTAAAATTCAAACTGAAGTATTCTGAGTGGTCCCTGCCTCATGCAAACGGGCTCATGCGGTGCAAACGGGCTCATGCGGTGCAAACGGAAATTAGCCAGGGAAAAGCCAGCTTGGGAGCACACACATACATATTCTTGGGAGGGGGATTTGTTGCAGAATCCCGGCCTCATAGAGAAGATTCTGCAGCAACCCCCCAAAGAATATGTATGTGTGTGCACCCAAGCAGAAAACGCTGTCTTTTCCGGGCTAATTTCCCGGGCTCACAAAGAAGAGCCCGCTTGCACCGCATGAGGCAGGGACCACTCAGAATACGGTTTGAATTTTACCTATTCTTATACCCATTGTTATTACTGCTGTATTATTGCATGTGCATAGAATGTAGGTATATGACCAGCCTGGGCAAACTTGGGCCCTCGCTCCCTCGGGATCGGGTGAGAGAGAGGCAGCGAGGATCGAGGGGGGGCTCCTCCTCCTGTTCTTTTGCTGCTTCCAAGAATAGAATACCCCCTCCCTCCCTCCCTCCTTTGCTCCCTCCTTCCTATTTGAGAGTCCCATCTAGAATTCAGTGTGATTTATTCAAGTTTTGGCCTACAACTCCCAGAAATCCCAGCCAATTTACCAGCTGTTAGGATTTCTGGGAGTTGTAGGCCAAAACCATCTGGAATGCACATGCTCTGGCATATGAATTACTAACGACTTTCGTTAGTACTTAAGTTACATTTCGAAATTTTTCGGAATTTTTTTGTAATTATTTGCTTTCCTATTAAAAAAATCCCCCCCCCCCCCCATTTGATTTACGATTCACCATTTTAGGATTCTAAACCATGCCTAATATTCAGTACAATTGAATGCCACGTTTTCCCCCTTGGTCCCGTCCCCCCCATTTTCCCTTTTATTTATTTCTTGCTTTTTTCTTGTGTATTTTTTCCCCTTCAGGTCAGAATTTTTCAGGTCAGGATTCTTCTGCTCTTCATTTCACTCATTATTCTGCAGTGAAGGTTGGATGAAACTTCATGGCCTCCAAAAGTAATCTCCAAAACCCATTCTTCTGTTTATACAGGCCTCTATTGACCCCTCTGTCAATTTATATTCATGATAAATACTTTTGCTGCCTTCTCCTCATGTTCTCTGGCTCCTTTTGAGTACAGCTCATCCTGACCAAGGACAGATTAATCCAACAATTGTCATGAAATGCCATAGCTTATCTTCTGCAGCTTCCAGATTCAGAGATCCAATAATGAAGATTGATCAAGCGGAGATAAAAATGTGTGCTTTGACTTTCAGGTAAAGGATGCGGGGGAAGGAAAGGGATAAAAATTGAAAAGAAGATGGAGTTGAATTTGATATGTTGATTAAATATGTAGGTTTCTGTGATCTGTTTGACTGAGCAGGCAAGAAGCCTAGAAGGAGGCAATTACTAAGCGGACAAAGAGGACAGCTAAAAGAAAGGAGCACCCAAACTGCCAAGATGAGATTCCTCTTTTCTTAGGTTTGTGGGGAAGGATTAGTGGACCTCCAAATGTTCTGGGACTTTACCTCCCATCACTCTCAGACAATATGATCTTTAGTCAATGATGATAGGTGTTGTAATTGAAACCCACCTCACTAACCACCATTCTTGCCTCTTAGATATAAAGGAACATTGACTGGTAGAAGCTGGTTTCAACCACCCCTTAATCCTCAGTTTCAGGGAGTATCTGGACTATCCTGGGTGCAACTGTAGAAAGAATGCAGTTCGACCACTTTTGCTGGCATGGCTCAATACTGTGGGATCCTGGGAACTGTAGTTTGGTGAGGTACCAGCACTATTTGGGATAAAAGGCTAAAGGCCTTGTAGGGGCCCTTCCGGACAGGCCCATAATGCGGGACCTGTCTCACTTTTACCTGAGGTGTCCAAATGACAACTCAGGTAAAAGTGAATTAATGCAGATAAAACTGGGTTTTCCCAGTTTACTCTGCACTAATTAAACACCTGGAAAGATCCAGACCTTAAGCTAAGGTCCAGAACTTTCCAGGTGTTGGTGCTGTGGGATTTTCTCCCAGATTGCTTCCACAGTCCCAGGGGTCAATCAGCACAGCCATCCCAGTTCTTTGGGCTCCTGGAGGCTGAAGAAGTCGGAGCATGCACTGCCGGCAAGCCCCTCTGGTAAGTCTTGGGGGGGGAGGGGAGCCCAGGATTTGGGCTATGGGTGAGAACTGAAACCAGGGAGGAAGCAGGTTATTTTACCTGCTTCCTTCTGAGAGTCTATCCTGTGTAGAAGGGTCCTAAAACTACAAATGCATGATTTCATAGCACTGAGCCATGGTAGTTAAAGTGGTGTCAAACTGGATTAATTCTACATTGTAGGTGCAGCTTAGGCATTCCTCAGCAGGTTTCACTTTTTTATCTTGTATCTTTCAGTGCACAGAGAGATATAAAGGAAATGTGGAGAAACAGATGAAATTATACCTGAAACATCTCTTAGCACATATTGCACATAATTCTACAAAGCTGTTTTTCCTTGAGTCTGTCATTGCAAATTCTTTCACATTTTAAAATGTGGAAAATGGTTGGTCTCTCTGGCAGGTGGCAGAATTGTTACAAAAAGTATAGACTCACCCATATCTTACTGAGACGTGTGTTGCCTAGTATTGACAAGTAACCACGGCAGAATGGAGTAGTATGTCTTTTGAAGAAGAAAGTCTTAAATTCAACCAATTGTATATCTAACTCAAAGGAACAGATATCAGGGGGTTTTTTTCCTGTGCCTGAGCTCTGTAAAGATCAACTGCCAATCAGATTAGACAATACTGGGCTAGATCGAACATGGACTGTTATAAAACAGCCTTCTATTGCTTTTTTTCTGGTTTTCACCCTGGTATGAAATGCACTGGTGTTCCCTAGACCGTAGCTATAGTTCAATAGTTCTATAAATTGAATGTACATGGAGACATTCATCACAAAGGCCAGACGAAGCATCCTGCTTCGCCTGGCATCCGGGAGAAAAGAGAGAGTATGTGAACTGAATCTGTCACCCTATGCACAGCTCCCTCTTGGTGATGCTTTGCCCATCACAAGGGGAAAGCATCACTCTCCCGATGAGGGACTGCACTACCTCCATTGGAGCCAGCACAACACAGGAAGCCTCCTGCGTTGGCGGAAAAGCATCTAGCGATGCTTTCACCCTGGTTGAAGCCAGGGCCTCTGCTGGAACTCACATAACATCATGTGATGGCCGGCGTGGGTTCCGTCCATTAGATGGGGTGAAAGCATCCAAGAACACTAAATTCACCCTGTCTGATGAGGTTGTATTACAAGCACTTAAACATGTGAACAACTCAAGGAAGGATTCCATAATGCAAAAAGTATCTCATATGCCTTTAAGAGAGAGCCAACCTGTTGCAATGGTTTAAATGTTGGGGCACAACTCCAGAGTTGTTTGAATCCTTACTTAGAAATGAAACCTGCTGAGTAAACTTAGGCAAGTCACATTCTCTCAGTGTCAGAAGAAGGCAATGGCAAAACAATTATGAAACTATGTGCCCAGAAACCCTTATGATAGGTTTACCTTAAGGTTGTTTGAAGGCACATAACAATGTTTTGGAAGTTGTCTTATTGTTTAAGTGTCTTTATAACACTTCTTCCATAGAATGCAATGTGAAATATGTGGGGATTTGGGGGCAGGGGGAGGGTTTCCCCATATCAGTGCTGAATGGATCCCAACTTAGCTCCAGCAAGATAGTTGCAGCATGGGCTCACACATTTTGCCATGGGCAGAGTTTTCCAAGGTTTCTGTTTGCCTGTGATGTGGGTGTAGCTTCAACAGCCAGCTAAAGGAACATGCTGCTAGCATATTTTGGGTGTTGATTGAATCTCTATTCTATTAGCATACTCCCCCTCTTCTCTTTCTATCTGCCTCTCATTAGCTCTTGTCTCTCGGCTGCTATAAATAGCTTTTAATTGCTGGCTTTGGTGCCCTCTTATTCCCCATCTCTCATTCCCCATGCCTTTTCTGCATCTCAGGGACTCAGTCAGCAGGAAGGGAAAGGAATTGCTCAAGGACTCAGTGTCTGGCATGCAACATGTTTTGGAGGAGGCAGGGGCATCGGGTGGGTTTCAACTACTCTGAGTCCTTGGCCTTCAGGACTGCAATTTTCCAACAAGGAAAACACTAGGAATCAACAAATTCCTTACTACAGTGCTTGGGAAAAAACTTACTTTTTTGACCCCTATTCTGAATTCTGGAAATTGCAGTCCAAAAACGCAATGTTTTCCAAACTCTGGCCTTAATATCATGTGGTAGCATTAGCTGTTATACCTATCATATTCAATTCAGCCTGTGGTTGTGCACATTTGTTGTAAAGTGAAGCCAATGGCTACTGTGATTGCAAAGGTCAGGGATATAAGCAAAAGGGAGCATTTGAGGCTATCTAGGGCTGTGGATAGTCTCGGCATTACTTTTTTGTGAACGAAGATTCTTAGGAAGGACTCATCCCACACTTTTTGCAAGCGCGTTGATGACTAAAAAGGCCAATCTGAGATCAGTTGCAGAAAGCACAGCAGAAAGTCTCATGGGGTGATGTTGTTTCCAAGTTGTGGTTCTTTCTGCATTGTTTTTTTCTCTTCGAGACCCATTCGCCGTGTCTTCTCAAAAGAGGCCACAGCATTGTGGATAGTGCGTCTCCATGCCTCCCGATGTGAGGCCAGGGTGGACCATTGTTGGTGATCAATCTGGCCAAGCCTGAGATGTTGTTTCAGGGAGTTCTTATATCTCTTTTTGGGTGCGCCTCTCTTGCGCTGACCTGTGGATAGAACCATTATCATATTTAGTCACTGGATGGCACGGCACTTACTCATGCAGTCTTACTGTTTACCTCTTGTTCAAAAGAGATGGAGATTCCCTAAACCTTCTGTGATGTCTGTAGGCTGGATAACCCAAGGCCAAGAGCTCCATGCAGTGTTTTGCCAATCCACTCAAGAGATGCTCCAGCTGCAGCTCTCTCCAGAAGCTGAACATTATGAGCATAGCTTCCACTTTCCTGCTCTTTGTAATTTTAGATGTCAATGGCAGAATGCCTTTGTGTCATTTCCAATTTATAGCAACCTATGGTGAAACTAACAGGGTTTTCTTGGCAAGATTTGTCCATAAGCAGTTAACCATTGCCTTCCTCTGAGGCTGAAAGTGTTTAACTTTCCTGAGACCACTCTGTGGTTTTTTATGGCTCAGCAGAGATTCAGATCCTGATCTCCCAGTGTTCTAGTCCAATTCTCAAACCATGACACCTCACTGGCTTTCTTAGTGGGCATGTGTCAAAGAATGGCCAGAAAAAGCAGTATATGGACCAGGAGAACTATTATTATCTAAAGAAAGAATGGGAAATGTGTGATCTTTCCAGTGTTGTTGGATTGCATCAATTTTAAACATCCAGTATTATTGAGTTGTATCTTCTTTAAAAACCATACACAAGGGTAAAGGATGCTGGGGGCAACAGCCTGGCAATCTGGAGAACCACACATTTGCCCTCCCTGTTTTTTTAATCCAGATCTGGAATGTAATTTCATGCCTACCTGCGAGACATGCTATGTTTAACTTGTTGTTACTGACTGACACTTTTTAAAGAGAACAGAATTCTATTTATAGAAAAGAGCAATCTGGAAAAGTCAGGTGTTTTGATTGAGTGTGTGTGTGTGTGTGTACATTTCCTCTTTCTGTTTGTCTTTCTCTCTCTAAATCAGGGGTTCCCAAACTAAGTCTTACAGGTCAGATGCGGCCTTCTAGGGTTATTTACCCAGCCTCCACCCTAAACTTTAGACTTAGCATTGCCCTAAGTCTGAAACAACTTGAAGGCATATACCAACAACAATCCTAATTAGCTTGATCTTCTGATCAACCAAAAGGAGGGCAAAAAGTTTATGTTGGTCAAAATTGTTCTTTTGTGGGGGGTCTTTTTTGCACTAGAAATAAGGTATGTGCCATGTGCATAGAAATTTGTACATGCATTTCAAAAAAAATGATAGCCTTTCCCCCAATAATCTGAGGGACTATAAACCAGCTTTCTGTTTAAAAAGTATGAGGACCTCTGTTGTAAATGATCTCTTATTACCCACCCAGTATCTATTCATTATAAAACAATAGATGCTGTTTTTGACTGGCAACATTTTAAAGAATCTCATCCCTTTTACAGACGTTATGTTGGTTGGCAACAGACTTTTGATCTGGATTCAAAGTAGTAGTAATGATATTCACTTGAGACTTCTTTATTTGAAAGAGCATCTCTTTATATATGCCTGCCCAGGCACTGAGATCTGATAAGCCATTCTCTGTGTCCCATCAGTCATGATGTGGAAGGATTTGGGGATGACCTAAACCAGGTATCTTAGAATCATGGAATTATAGAATAATAGAAATGGGCCATCCAGTCCAACCCCCTGCCATGTCTGAAAAGCACAGTCAAAGCACCCCCAAAAGATGGCCATCCAGCTTCTGTTTGAAAGCCTCCAAAGGAGGAGGTGGGACTGGATAAATAGTCCCTAGTCTCCAGGGCAGCAGAAAACACACCTGCTTTCTCTTCCTTATGATAGCTTTTCAAATATTTAAACATGGCTATCACATCTCCTCTCAACCTTCTCTTCCGAAGGCTAAACATACCCAGCTCTTAAAAATTCTAATCATATGGCATGGTTTCCAGACCTTTAATTAATTTAGTTGCCCTCCTCTGTATGGTTTCCAGCTTGAAAATCTCTCTCTTAAATTGTGGTGCCCAGAATTGGACGCAGTATTCGAGGTGAGGTCTGACAAAGGCACAATTATTTCCCTCAATCTAGACACTGTACTCCTTTTGATGCAGCCCAAAATTCCAATGGGTTTTTTTAGTTGCTGCATCACACTGTTGGCTCATGTTCATCTTGTTCTCCATGAGCCAACAGTGTGATACAGCAGCTTCCTAATTAAGATATGTATGCTCTTGAACTCCCTAAAACCTGAGCAACCAAGAAACCAGCTTGGATTTTTCTGAGGTTCTATATGGAATAAGGAAATACCAATAAGGAAGTATTCTTTTTCAAACTTCAGCACACAAAAAAAGATCAGACAGATATAGAGCACTATAAAAGGACTTTTTATTTCTTATAACTGAGTATAACATCTTTCCTTGATGTTTTAATAAATCTTATACAGCTAAATGGAACCTTTGTTGACTCTGGATTTGAACTACACTCACCTATTCCTGGCATCTGAAATTGCTCTGGTTTTTAAAAATCCTGAATTAAAGTGCTGTTTGTACAAGAAAACCTCTTGAGAGTAAACATAAAGCAGACCCTAATAACTTGGAAAACAGAATAGTCTGGCTGTCCGGCAAGTGCTAAGTTCTCTAAAGGGTTGTTCTAACTCAGATTTTCTTCCTTGCCTATGAAAAATTTGTGAAATGCATGGGGTCATCATGAGTCAACAGGCAACTCGAAGGCACACACACACTCACCACAAAGAAACCCATTTCTGTTTTCAGGGCTACAAGACCTCTCAAAAACAGTCACCTATGCTATCAAGGTTAGCTCCCAAACTCCACATCATTTGGTTTTCTCATCTGCTGATATTTACGGTTCCTTCATAAAATGTACCAGCTAATCAAGGAACACATACTGCCTGAACTTTTATGCATTTTTGTGATTGTGTTGAGGACAGTGTTTTCTTGATGTGGGCAGGACACAATGGTCTGGATCCAATGGTTAGTGCCTCAGCTAAAATAACCACATTGAATTAATGACACTTACCTAAGTCAGAGGCAACTGAAGCATGGCCAGGGGAGGGTTAAATAATGCCACCAAACAGCTTCTAAGAGGCATTTTCACAACATTTTGGTCCCTGAGAATGTTTTTTTAAACAGGCCTTTTAAAGAAACAGAAAGTAACCCTGGAGGATTGAACAAGGGGGTGCATACTTCCATGGTCTCCTAGGCACTTATGTGGCCCTTTATCCCCCAAGAGTTATCTTGACCTTTCCAGATCTAGGGGTGTTGACTCACCAATCAATGATGGGCTCAGCAGATCTCATTTAATTGGGACTTATTAATAGGATTCAACCAATGATTTATGAGGAGTAGGTTCATAATAAACACTTTAGCCTTTAAGATTCCATAAGGCTATGGCTACAGAGAGAGAGAGCAGTTTCCTTGGAGGCTATGCTGTACAGGAAGTTCTAAGCTTCCTCTTCCTCTCATAGCCTACTACATGTTCGCACACATGCACACCTAGAAGAAAGACAGAGAAGGGGAGGTATGAAATGGCATGTGTCTAGTCCCATTACTCACCTCCACTTGTTTCACTTCAAATTTTCAGTAGTGACAGCACCTCATTCACATTCCATCTGGCCCTTCCATTAGACAGCGTGAGCCAACTGCTATCTTGACTTTTGCCTCTGGCAGCAAAATGTTATTGGCCGGGCATGCATCTGAGTTTTTCTTTTGTCCTAAAAATTCTATACGTTGTTAACTTACAAACACGTACACACATAGGTGCTCAGAATGGATGGGTTTCATCTAAGGAAATCTGCTCACAAACCAGCTTGTTGCCAGCCTAGAGGACACAGGTCAATGCTGAGTGACAAGACAAAATTGGGCAGAAAATCATTCTTTGCTTGGTGGTATTGTCCCTAAATCATTAAGAGGACAAGTCCCATGCTGAAAAATTTTGCGTCATTCCTTGTGTCACAACCACAGCTGTCCCTCTCACTAATTGCTTTCTTTTGCAGTGAACTGATTTGCCCTCTTAGTCTGTCTGTATCCAGCCGTAGGCGGATACTTCAAAGTCTCATCAAGGTCTAGAAGGTAAAGTGGAAATGTACTATTGTACTAATCACATCTTTTCCATCCTAAGTATACATAATTTTGTCTTTCCCATTTTTATCGGTCATGTAAAAAGCTGCTGCAATATTTCCCTGTCTGCAGATCACTTCAGGAGGCAAGGTTACCCTAGAATGAAATATGCCAATCTAAACCAGATTGTTTTCTCCCACATATACTGTATATAAATAAAAATGGGATATGTATGCTGATCTGGTCAACTGAAAGGATTGGGAGGTTGATTAGTGGCAATAATTGTCTTCAATAAGTCCATCACAAGGACTTAAGAAACACTTCAGCCTAAATTAGGAATTAGCAGAGTAGAATCCTACAGAGATGGAAGGAACAATATAATTTCCCCCCTTTATATTAGAATCACTTGTAATGCCTTGGTACTTGTTTGTGGAGTCCTTTCTGTCATTAGTAGTAATACAGAAGGGGATAGACTGGAAAGTAGCCAGCTGAAGGACAGTCACTGAAGGACAGATACCAGCAAACTTTGTTTTGTATAGAGGGAAACATACTTTATGACGTGGGATTGGGCTGACTTGTATCCAGATGGAATTGGAAGTTTCTTCTGTCTGTTCTGTCCTTGTTGAGGAGAGACAATAACATTCTTGTCAAGCTTCCATTCTGGTATATCTTTAAAAAGAAACAATCATGCTTTTTGATGGCTCTGCAATCACAGGGAATAAGGTCTCATCCAGCAAAGTGCTGTGGCAGGATCTTCTCTGATCCCAGCACCATAGGGAAATTCACATCAGATGCAAGATGATAGTAAAAATAATAATTCATACCAAGGAAGGTCACTTTGGATAGAACTACATCCATAAAGGTCAGGGCAAGATGATAGCTGAGAAAAAGGGTTTAATAAGCAAACCTTTTGTATTGTTATCCCAATAACCCCATGAAGGTGGGATATAATGAAGTGATCAGATCATGATATGAATAAACATAACAGTTTAAGTAATGTACCAGTAAAGCCTTCTCGCGGACCACCCTGAGAATTTGGGGGGCTACATCCATGCCTGAATAAAGGTCAATGTGGTGGGAGGGCAGAGTGACATGAGATAATGGCCTGAATCTTATTAGCAGTCGCAATTAGAGATGAGTCAATATAATTTGCACAAATGTTGATCTACCATTTAGCAATATTTTTAATAGATCTGTTCTAATTGCTTTTTCCTAGGATCCAGGGCAATGTTTAGACAGGAAGAGCTTTAGTTTTTAGTTTTTGTTGTATGCCTTCCAGTCAAATCCAGTTTATGGTGAGTCTAGAGCAGGGGTGGGATATTATTTTTTCCAAGGGGCCACACGAGAGCCAAAAAATATTATGGACGGCTGCACCTAAAGGCTGAACTACATTCTACATAATATCAATTGAATTTCTTTAATAATAATAAAAAGGCACTACATTGCGTTTTTGATATATTAATAAGACTGATAAAGAGTATATGTTATGAGCAATGAAAAAGAGAGGTTGTCTTAGGAAAAATGACATTTATTCACTAAAAGTTTACAAAACAATGGTTAACAAAATGTAAACATTTGTATCATTTGTGATTCATTTTATCAGGGGTCAGAAACTATTTTGACTCAGAGAGCCATAAAAGCAAAATATTTGAAAATGTATTTCAGTGAGAGCATTATAATAATGATGATAATATTCATTCAGCCTCGGCTAATAATAATAACAACAACAGGTTCCTAGAATAGGAGGAGACCTCCAAGGGCCATCCAGTCCAACCTCCTTCTGCCATAAGGGAAAAACACAATCAGAGCATTCCTCACAGATGGCCATTCAGCCTCTGATAATAATAATAACAATAACAACAACAATGGGTTCCTAGAATAGGCGGAGACCTCCAAGGGCCATCTAGTCCAACCTCCTTCTGCCATAAGGGAAAAACACAATCAAAGCATCTTGATGGCCAAGCCATCTTGAACCAAACCACACTGAACTCTCATGAGACCAACAGGAAGTACTGAAAGGGTTTGCTGGGCAGGCATTTACCTTGAGTTTGGGAGTTGTAGTTCTCCTACATCCAGAGAGTATTGTGCACTCAAATAATGATGGATCAGGACCAAACTTGGCATGAATCCTCAATTTGCCCAAAGAGGCAGAAGAGGAGAGAATGGAAGCCCGCGCGTGCACGCGTCCTCTGGCCTCGGTCCTGCCCCTTTCCCGCCCTGGCCACACCCCTTTACCAGTCTGGCCCCGCCCCCTCTCCATTGCTGCAGTCTCTCTCCTTCCCTCTTCCGTTCAGGTGGTGGAAGGGGGAAGGAAACAGGAAACAGAAGAAGGGAAAGAGCACCAAGGCAAGAGGGCGGGGGGAGCGCGTGAGGAGGAAGTGAAGGGAGGAGGAGGAGGGTGAAGGCAAAGGCATGCTCTTGCTCCTGGGCACCTCTCCTTCTTCCCCCTCCCTTCCCTTCCCCTCCGCTTGCCTGCCTGCCTGCTTCTTCGCATTTGCAGCCGCCCCAATGGGAGTTCGTCTCCCTCTCTTCACAACGAAGCCTTGAGGGGGCCAAGGGCCAGACAGCATCGGCTGCCAGGCCGGATATGGCCCGGGGGGCGTAGTTTGCCCACCCCTGGTCTAGAAGGAACATATTGATGGGTTTTTTGGCAATATTTGTTCGGGGGGGGGGGGGTTGCCTTTTTTTCTTCCTCTGAGACTGAGAGATTCCAACTTATCAAAGATCAGCTAGTGGGTTTCCATGGGCAAGTAGAGATTTAAATTCTAATCTCAACAATTGCAGGACTTTATCACACCAGTTTTTTATCAGAGCAATTATCTTGCTGAAGGTAACAGAATATACGGACAATATACCAGTTTAAAAAACAATCACTATTGCACTTGGCTATAATTACACCCTTGTCCCCATCCTTCACTTTTTCTCTTCTGGTCCTTTCTTTTCCTGTATTGCCTCTTATCCCCTCATCCCACTCCTGTTTCCATAGGCTTTAAAAACTAGGTTTTTTTCAACCTGGAAAATAATTTTTAAAGCACTGATGAAACAGACAGAGGTTCTATTTTCTCCTTTCTTTGAAAACTCATCACACTGAAAAATAATATAAGAATTGGGTTTTGTTTGTTTGCACAGTGTGTGTAGTGGTGGGGTATGATTCTCTAAGGTCTCTTGGCAGGCAAATATACCATCCTGCTTTCCATAATTGTCTACCCCTGCTCCTCCTAACTATATGGTTGGCACCAAGAACCTGAACAGTGTAATGGTTTGATAATTGGGCTATGACTCTGGAGACCAAGATTTAAATTCCTGCTTGGCCATGAAACCCACTGGTTGCCCTTGGAGAAGTCACATGCTCTCAGTCTTGGAAAAAGGCAAGAACAAACTATTTTTGAACAAATTTTTCTTTAAAACCCCATACACCTTGTAATAGGTTCACCTTAGGGTCACTATAGATCAGAAATGACTTGAAGGCATACAACAGTAACAATGGCCAACACTACAAAACCAGCAACTCAATCTTCTTCAAAAAGCACAATACAGTTGATCTCTGGACACTACTTCCTCCCTTCTAATTGAAAATAGAGGCCTAAGGAGGATCTTTTCTGAGTCTCTGGTTATGTATTCTCATTTGCCAGAGGTACTTTGTGCTTTTCCTTCATGGCAGGCAGTTGGACTAGATGACCCATGTGGTCTCTTCTAACTCTATGATTCTATGACTCATAGAATTGGAAGAGATCACAAAAGCCAGTCCAACTTCTTGATATGCAGGAATATGCAATTAAAACACTTCTGTCGGATGGCTATCCAGTGTTTGTTTTAAAACTTCAATGAAAGGAGACTTCATCATATTCTTAGGTAGTGTATTCCACTACTGAACAGCTCATACCATCAAAAATTCCTCCTAAGAACATTTGCATTTCCCTTACAGCCAGCAGATTGGCAATCCCAAGTGGCAGTATGAAGCTGCCAGCTTTTTAAAACCTTCCTCTGTCTTCCCAGGGGAATCTGATCAATTAAGCAAGAAAGGATCAAGCCTGAACCATACTGTTAAAGGTCTGACTCAAGAGATTGTGCCCTAGGAGGTGCTTTATGCAGGAGTCAGCCTGGAAACATATGTACAAAGGAAGTGTGTGTGTTGTTGAACATTGCTTGCAAGAGCCATCAGGCAGTGCCTCTGTTCCCAGGAGGGTAAGCGGACATCATGAGATGCTTGATATCTCCATTTCACCCAAGGGTGCAAAACCTGAGAATTTAATGATCAGCCAGTGCTGTGTGGCACAAAAACACTCCTATCAGCATTAGCTACAGTAACTGATTTTCTGAGATTTGATTCGTGCTAATAATTTTAAAATATTTAGGTAGTAATCTTTTCTTTTAAAAGCAGAATCAGGATTGTATCCCCAATCTGACATTCCAAGCCTTGTATTGGTAATAACATTCAGCATCTGGATAGCTCCTTTACCATAGAGCAGCTGTGGCAGAATTGCCATGAAAACTAAAGAGCTGTCATGAATTTCCTGCTCCACGTTTGCTCTAACCAGTACATAACCCTGCGTATCTAGTCTCTGATCTTGTATCTGGGCTGTACCTCCTCAGGAAGAAAGGTTACACCTTAGTTGTCCCTATATTGTTCTAGTCATTGATCTTGTTGCTGTTACTGCATCTCTTCAAAATGTTTCCAACTCACAGAGCTTTTTCTTACTGTCTTCTGAGGTTGAGGAAATACAATTTGCCCAAAATCACCCAATAGATTTTATGATTAAGTAGTGATTCAGATTCTGGCCCACAGAGTTGTAATCCAACACACAAACAACTGCATCATGTCGACTCCTTTTCATATGTAGAAATACATTTTTCCTCCAGAGTCTCTTGACATGACTTTACCCATAGTTTTTCCAGTCATGCAATGAAACTCAACTTTTGTCATGTTACTCTGCAATTTCAGTTTGCACAGTCCAAATACCTTAGCCATAACACTAGGCCAAAACACTCAAAGCCAAAACACATTTCAGTTTAGTAGAGTTATGGATGCTTCTGCCATGAGCATGAAAGAATGAATAGGGCATCAAATGAAACATATGGCTAACACAATAAAATGTCTAATCACCTTATTTCATATATTAAATACACACACAGGAAACAACTTGCAAGTGCCCAATTATCTTTATAAACTGTATTTCTATCTCCACCTTTCCAGTTAGACTACAATTCTATGCACTGTAGAAATTGGAGCAAAAGCTGATGTCTTCAATGACATTTAAATCTCAATAAATTATAGGTGGAAATCTAATAAGACTTGATTTTAACTGTTTCAGTTGTTTATTGTTTTATCTTGGTGATCTGTTTTATATGCTTGCCTATTTAAATCATATCATGGCTTTTGCCTGGAATTGCTTTAAATTGCTTATTTTGTTTTAAGTATGTGCTGCCCTGTGATCTCATGCTAGAAGGTGGGATATACATCTTGAGAGGAGGGAGAGGGATATAAGAAAGAGAACACTAATTAGGGCTGTTCAGGAAAGTTCAGGGAAACAAGGAGGGTTTTAGCAGTGGCAGCATCTAAATTATGAAACTCTTTCTGTAAGAGAGCTGGCTGGCTATCCATTCAAACTTCTGTCCTTCATGCAGAAGTTTTAAATTTTGTTGATCTTGTTGCTGTGTGCCTTCTAGTAATTTCCAGTTTAGGGTGACCTTATCACAGGATTTTCCTGGGCTGAGAGTGTGTTACTTGCCCAGACTCACCCAATGGGTTTTCGTGGTTTAAACCTTTGTCACTAGAGTTACATTCCAACACTGAGTGGTATTTGTGATCAATTTGTCTCTGGGGGTGTGGATGGGATGCATCATTTTAGCAAATAATTGTACATAATAATTTTATATTTATATAATATAAAATGTGTAAATTTGTGCTTGTTTGAGTCTGGTGTCAGATAATTTGAGATTTTGTTTCTTTTGCTGCAGTCTTTGATGGGGAACAGTAAGGTATTAGCAAGCACAGGGTCATCAGTGGTAGCCTTCTCTGGAGACACTAAGATGTTGAATGAGGATTTCTTAGCCATTCTTCTCAGGGCTCTATGCTCTCCAAGTGAGGGCCTCTTTGAGTCCCAGACACAGAAGAATTAGTGTACCTCAACCATATGACACAAAGGCAGTCAGCACACTGCTTCTGCATCAAGATTTATTGTTTCTGATATCTTTGTTATATTAAATGTTAATGAAGTTGTGATGCCTAAGGACTATATCTTCAAGAATTCCCCAGGATCCTTCCACACATCTCTGTATCACAGAATATCAAGGCAGAAAATCCCACATTATCTGGGTGTGGACTCAGGTAACCCAGTTCAAAGCAGATATTGTTGGATTTTCTGCCATGATATTCTGGGATATAGGGCTTTGTGTAAGGGCCCCTAGTTTACTCACCCCAGATCCAGATACTTCTGAACACCTTGACAAAGTACATACCTCATAATTCTGGGGGACAGAGCCATGTTAAAGTGCAATCAGACTGATAGTACTGGTCTATTTACACTGGTCTATTTGCCTTGCTGCCCATTCAATTGAAAAGGGTTAGAACCAGAGCTAACTATACTGTATACTCGTGCAGGCTGAATATTTCTTACCCAAAATGCCTTGGCCCAGATAGTGTTCACGTAGAGAATCATGGGGACAATGCAGGATAATGGCAGAAATCATAGCTTTCCAGCATGTGATGGGCAAGTGGGTGGTGCGGGCAATGCGAGGCGCCAGGTGACAGATTTGCTCTGCTGCCCCACAATTTGCCCAGCTGCAAATATTCTTCAAGCAGCAACTGAATGCCCCTTAAACACTGTTTTACCAGATAACACAGTAAAGTTCCTTTAAAAGATATATCCAAAATGCTTAAAATTTCTCTCAAATGCTTAATACAGCCCTGTTTAGTAGATTATTATTTTTTCTTTGCAGCCAACATAATGGTTTGAGTTTTGGACTAGAGAGGACTCACTCAGCCAACCATGTGACCTTGGATAGACTCTCAGCCTCAGAGGAAGTAAAAGCAAACTCTCTCTGAACAAATCCTGCCAAGAAACCCATACAATAGTTTCACTTCTGGTTTCCATAAGTCAGGAATGTCTTGAAGACTCAGTAGAAACCCAACAAAAACATCAACACACTACCTCCTCTTTTTAAAAAATTGACAATTTAAACTGAGATATCACCTAGATGTCTTTCTCTCTCTTTTCTTTTTTCCTTTTCTTTCTCTAATCAATTTCCATATCGCTTGTAAACTCAAGTCAGCATTCAATATTAAAACCACACAGCCATAAAACCAACAATAAAAACCATGTACTGTAAACTTCTGAAGTCAGAAAACCAGAGAGGGCCAGATAAAAATCAATTCGTTTTACCTTAGGTAACCTCCTGTACCTTCCTCTAAAGGTGAACATCACACCGTTCTAAATAGTGAAAAAGAAATGCCAGTGCTGTAGCCACTTGCAGGAATCTGTTAACGTGTTTGGGATGCTATCCAAAACAGTCATATCTTATCTTGGTTGTATATCCTCCAGTCACGCCCTTTTCTGAATCAGCCAATCCAGAAAGTTCATATGAAGGCACCTGCCAAAAGAAGAAAGGAGATAAAACAAACATAGCTTCTGAATTTATAAGAAGTTGTTCTGTTGGTCCTTATCAAAGAAACAAAGTCCTCTATCTGTTCCTTTGTTCTGTCCATCCCCAGATCAGCTTTGAATTAGGCAAGTATATGTTCACATATTTCACTTTGCTGGATTGGACTGAAATATCAGCCCTATGGTATCCTTCCATGTGAAACAAAAGCCTGGAAACTGAAAGGCAAAGACACAACAAACAGTAATTTTGGCCAAAGGATAGATCAGGTCCCAGCACTTCTTTCAATCCAACCTATGATCTCTTGCCATGGCAGCGGAATGAGCCAGTTAGCCCAGGTCACCTATGGAACCTACTGGCTCCTATCAAATGATGGCAGCAGGGCTCTGTGGTGAGACAGGGCAGAGCTGGCGCATGCCACCATCATGGTAACGTAGGAGGTTTTCTGTGTTGCTGTTAAAATCAGTAGGGGAAACTGCACACTCCATGTGTGCTTCATGCTCCCCCCCCCCCCCCATGGGATGAGAACATCTGCAGCAGAGCAATGTGGGGCATGGGACACTGGGTTCCCCATGACCTCGACAACGTGAGATGATGTGGGATGACTCCGGTCGCTGTTTGACAAGGTCATTTGTCACAGTGTTGGCCAAGAGAGGTAATGTTTATTATCATTTTTTTTAGAATTTTAGAGTTATGCAAAGACAAAGACTGCATGAGTAGTATCTAATGTGTATGCAGTGATCCTTATTAGAGGTCTATGTTACCAGCACTGAATGTGTTTAGAATTTCGTTAATGAGGATGTTTCTCAGATTCTAGCATCATATGCAATCATTTATTTATTTATTTATTTATTTATTTGTTCGAGCTTCTATGCCGCCGACTTCTGGAGGCTGGCGGCGGCTCACAAGAGCCGAAGGCACAATAAAATACAGAACAATAAATTACTAGTTGTTGACCATGGGCACATAATATTGCAGGTACAGCACTTCTAATATAGCACAAATAGTAGAGTTCACAAGACCATACAGGCCATGGGTCTGCTATTGTCAAAATTGAGTTGATCATGCCCACTAGAATAGATCTGCTGAATCTGCAAATCTTATTTTTCTTATTCTTATTTTATACCAATAATAATAATAATAATTTCTTCCTCTTCGTTTTGCATTTTCAACACTTTGCAAACATTTCATAGAAAGTATTTTGGAGATTCTGCACCAAATCCAGTCCCTGATGCTTTCTCCTAGCCTGATCCCCTACCAGCCCATCAGAAGACCAAATAGGGTGAATGATGTCCATTCAGTTTATGACTGGGGTGCAGAGAATGAGCTTTCTACCCTCCCAAGGCTGTAACAAAGATTTGCGAATATGATCTTGTTTATGATTGTCACTCAATAACATTTTTACTTAACATCTGAAAGCATCAAGACATCCTTTCCCATTGAGGAAAAGAACTCACAGATGCTCTTTACGCCCCTGATTTGGAAGTGTACCACTTTTCACTATGGACATTCCATGTGGATATTATGGATTTCATAGCTTTTTGCTAGATCTATCTACAGTAGAATCTCGCTTATCCAACATAAATGGGCCAGCACAATGTTGGATAAGCAAAAAAGTTGGATAATAAGGAGGGTTTAAGAAAAGGCCTATTAACATTTTCCCTCCAGTCGTGGATGTTTCTTCCCAGCCAGGGGCGGTCCTACAAGATAGGCCAAGTAGGCGGCCGCCTAGGGCGCCATCTGGGAAGGGGGCGCCATCCTGGCCGCATGGGGCGCCATCCTGGCCCTGCCGATGTTCCTTAGACAGTGCTGCAGCTGCCTGCTTTTTGACCCCGGCCTTGTGCCCTCCGACGCCGCTTCTGGGCACGCGGAGGTTTTCACACAGGCGCAGTTGCTCTGGAGCTGAAGTTGAGCGCAGGAGCAACTGCACATGCGCAAAAACCTCTGCGCATGCCCAGTAGCTCCCTTGCGCAGAAGCCTGTAAGCAAAGCACTCCCTATCGGGCAGACAGGGAGTGCTTCCCCTCTCCCTTTGTCTCCGCCGTGCGCGCGCATTTGTAGGGAAGGAGAAAAGAACCTCTTCTCTCCCTCCTTCCTTTCTTCGGCTCTATTTCTGCCTAGACCTGAGGGGCCTGAGGCTATGAGGAGTTGTGGGAGTTGGAGGCCAAAACACTTAGAAGGAGGGAGGGCGGGCCCAAGTTTGCCCAGGCCGCGCTGCCTGTATTCGACCTCATTTGAACATTTTGGCTGTTTTTCTATTTACATTTACATTGGGATCCTAATTTTGGACTTATGGGAGACTCCTATGAATTATGAGTCGGGTGATAGGTAATATATTCTGATTTTGATGCATTTACATTGCATTTCTTGTTGATTATTATACAGTTCTGCTTAATATTGTCATACAATATAATACAAATACAATATAACAATAGAATGATGATATATTTTATATTACATGTAATATTACAAACAATATTGCAGTATAGTGGTATTGTACAAAAAAGTAATATATAATATTTTATTTTACTTTATTTTGGGTTATTTGAGTTTTATAGGAGTAATGAAAATATTTAGTAGAGGATAATTTTATTTAAATAAATAATTTTATTATTTTATAATAATAATATAATAGAATGTTACATTATATTATAATGTCAATATATTATAATATAATTATATTGTAATGTAGTATAATATAATTATGATATAATATAGTATGAGTATGGTATAATATATTGTATATACATTGATACAATATAATACTACTAATGGTATTGTGGTATTATAATTGTATATTTGTTTTACATGGGGGCAGCAAAATAATGTTTTTTGGGGGGGGCACCAAAATAATGTTCGCCTACCATTTAAAATTACCTTAGACCGCCCCTGTTCCCAGCCTATTTGTCTATCCGCCTTGAATCTCATTTTTAATTGACTATACTGGAGCCAGTTAATCTTCAACTCCTTTAACTCGTCCTGAGTTTTCAAAGTAAAATTATTATTTTCTTTTTTTAGAATCTCTCTATATGTAGGCCAGCTTTCCTGCTCAGTCTTAATTATCTGAAGGGCCTCTGAAGGGGAGGCCCATAGGGGATATTTCCTACATATAATCTCCTTATACTTGTCCCATATCTTTAGGAGGGGTGCTTTTATTATATGGTTCTTGAAGTTCCTGTCCTCTTTCCCTTTATTGTAAAATAAATATCCGTGCCACCCAAATTTATTTTCCCACCCTTCTAAATTTAATAGATTCCCATCCCGCAGGTCTATCCAGTCTTTTACATTGTCTAAACAATTGGCCTCATAAAATGATATGAGGTCCGGCAAGCCGAACCCTCCTTTCTCGGGCAGTTCTTGTAAATATTTTTGCTTGATTCTGGCTCTTCTTCCCCCCCAAATAAAATTCGCTAATTCTGCTTGCCATCTTTTCAATAATGTGTAATTTTTCCGTACAGGTAACGTCTGAAACAAAAAGTTTAGCTTGGGGAAAATTTTCATTTTAATTGTAGATATTTTTCCTAACAGGGATAGATTGAGGTTTTTCCAATTTTTAAAATCTTCCTTAATTTGTTTCCAAGTTTTTTCATAGTTATTTTATATAAGTTGGCAGTTTTTTGGGGATAATGTTATTCCTAAATATTTTGCGCTCTTTACTATAGGTATTCCAAAAAAAAAATTCTATCTCCTGAGCTTCTTTTTTATCTATGTTTTTTACCATAATTTGCGATTTACTTTTATTTAATTTAAATCCGGCTACATTGCCAAATGCTTCAATTTTTTTCCATCCATTTTCCCATATTTTCTACCGGGTTGTCCATTAGGCATACCAAATCATCCGCGAATCCATATATTTTTATAATTTTTATTCCTAATTGTTAATCCCTTTAGCTCTTTATCCTTTATTATGTCCTTTAATAAAACTTCCAGAACAAAATTAAAAATCAAAGGGGAAAGGGGGCACCCCTGTCTTGTACCCTTATTTATTTGTATCTTGCTAGATTTTTGTCCATTATTTAATATTTGTGCCTCCTGATTCTTATAAATTGCTTTTATCGCGGAGATAAAGTTGGAGCCCATATCCAACTCAGTAAGTAATCTTTCTATTATTCCCCAGCTAATTCGGTCGAAGACACAGCAAGGTAATAAAAAAGTAAGCAAAATGTATAAATTTATACTACTAAACAGGCACGAAAAAGCACCAATAAAGGACTATATGATAAAATGGAAAGACAATATTGGATACAATATTAGAATTGAAGATTGGGGGAAAAAGTTGGAAACTAAGACAAAATTATACATATGCATACTCATTAAAGGAAAACCAGTTGAAAGTCTTATATAGGTGGTATACAACCCCAGCCCAATTGGCAAAAATGTATAAGAATGGCAACGACCATTGTTGGAAGTGCCAGAAGGATAGAGGAACGTACTTCCACCAATGGTGGTCTTGCGGAGTTATAAAAAAATTCTGGGGAATGGTGCATAAGTTGGCGGAGGAAATTATACAAAGCAAGGTGGATTTAAAACCAGAAATTTTCCTCCTAAATATTTTTGACCCCAAGATGCGAAATGAGAAGGTGAAATTACTATGTTTTGTTGTAACAGCTGCCAGAATTGTTTTGGCCAGGAATTGGAAAAGAACAGAAATACCAGAAGAGGAAGAGCTAGTACACAAGTTGCTGGAACTAGCAGAAATGGATAAACTGACCTGTCTGCTAAGATCAGGATCAACTAACCAATTTACGGACACTTGGAAACTCTTTGTTATATATGTTAAAGAGAAGAAAAAATAAATTTGAAAGGTCTATGGATATAAGTTCTAAGAGTATATGGAATACCAAAATTTGGTTATTTTTGCTTTAAGGTAAAGTCAGCTGTGCTACCGGGAGAAGTCATCCGTTTGTTTCTTTGTTTCTGTTTTTAACCTGTATGTTGTACCCCATGCAACCCCATGTTAACCCTTCCCTTACCCTATCTACCTTCCCCCCACCCCAACCATCCCTGTCCTTCCCCACCCCCACCCCCCTGATATGATGTGATACCGTGTTGTTTTGTCTATTTTTTTAATCAATAAAAAACCTTTTAAAAAAGGCCTATTAAATGTCAAATTATGTTATGATTTTACAAATTAAGCACCAAACCATCATGTTTTACAACAAATCGACAGGAAAAAAAACCAGTTCAATACACGGTAACGTTATGTAGTAATTACTGTATTTATTAATCTGGCACCGAAACATAGCAATGTATCAAAACAGCTGTGGATCCAGGTGGGAGGCAGACTGCATTGGATAAGTGAAGGTTGGATAAGTGAGACACTACTGAATTATGGTATTAGTCTATTATTATAATTATTATTATTATTATTTTCCAAAATTTTTACCATCCATACAAACATATACATAAAAACACAGTGCCCTGTGCATGTGACCCTCCCCCCACACAAATATCCACACCCCTCCACCCCTGCTGAGGATTGCGTCTTCTTTTTCTTCTTTTCTCTTCTGCAAGCTCTGCATTACATCTTAAACAACAACAACTTATTTCTAATGGTTTGATCCCGGGTTCTCCAAACAATATATCCTCTCACCCGGTCCCATCGTCCCAACAGCTCTCGCACTTTATCCTCCTGTAATTGATTAACCCTCATTTCCATAATTTCAAATTGAATGTGTTCTACCAAGTACCGCAGCCAGTTCTCAATTGTCCATTTGGTGGAGTCCTTCCAGCCTAGAACCACCACCGCCTGGGCGCTTTTTGATCATCGCTATCTTCATTTCCAGATGTTCCCCCATCTTGTTCTTTTTACCAACACCGCCGTCTCTTTTGTGATGGTCCAATTTATATGCAATACTCTATTGATCTCCCCTTCTACCTCTTTCCAAAATTTTTGGACCACCTCGCATTCCCATAATAGGTGCATATACATTCCTTTGTCTCGGCATCCGTGCCAACACCGTGTACCCATATTTTGGGAAAGATAGGTCAATTGGGCCAGGGTGCGGTGCCACTTGTGCAGTATTTTCCTCCTTGTCTCCCTCACTCTTGTGTTTTTAGTCTTGGCAATATCCCCCACTATCCTCTCCATCTCTGCTCCTGAGACCTGCAACTCCCTCTCCCACATTGTGGTTAACTCTTCTACCATACTTCCTCCTGATGTTACTAATATTTTGTATATCCTTCCGACCTGGACCCTTTTCCCTTCCTTCTTTTCCCTGATTATCTTCTCAAATTCCGTGTCCTCTCTTTGCAAGGCCTCTCTCACCTCCCTCTGCCTAAGGTAGTTGCATATTGCCCTGATTTGCAGCCACCGCCTTCCTCCCAACCAGTTCTCCAGCCTCTCTCCTGATTCTGCCCCTTCGTCCACTAGTTGCTCCAGTCTCGTCACCCCTTCTCTCTCAATTCCCTTATTATTCTACTCAGGTTTTCCTCCCTCTCGGGGTTCATGATCTCCAGGGAGGCTACTTTTGATACTCCCAGCGCTATCTTCCTTTGCCAAGATCTCCACACTTCCACCGTGGCCCTCATTGGTCCCAACAATTTCTCCACCTCTATTTTTTCCCATCTCCTAAATATCAATTCCTCTCTTCCCAATGCGTTCGCTTCTTTTTCCAGTGCTACCCATCTCTTGTTGTCCTCC
Source organism: Anolis apletophallus (assembly GCA_030556195.1). NCBI lineage: Eukaryota > Metazoa > Chordata > Lepidosauria > Squamata > Anolidae > Anolis > Anolis apletophallus. The sequence continues at coordinate 144,752,115 of JARBWK010000001.1, read as the reverse complement.
TGCAGCTCCATCAGTCTCAATTTGAAAGGCATCTCTGTATAGTTCTAGGCTAGGGATTCCCCATCCTCCTTCTGTTTCGTTTGCTATCCTCCATTTTTTCTTATCCTTGGTTTCTTTCCTCCCTCCACCCAATAATTCAATTTCCTATCCCATTCTTTTATCTTTTTCCGGGAGGACCCCTGGCAAGGCCTGGGCTAGGTATAAAATTTTGGCAAGATCATCATTTTAATTGCTCTTATTTTTGCCATTCTCCTCAAACGTTTCTGTTTCCAGCCTTTCATCTGTTTCAACACTTTTTCCAGATCTTTCCATAGTTTGCTTCTGTTATTCTCTCTATGTTTTTGTATATCCACACTCCCAGATATTTCATTCTTTTTACCCCTAATTTTAACCCTGACGCTTTCCTTACCTCTATCTGTTCCCTCGGACCTGTATTTATAAACATCATCTCAGACTTCTCCATATTCACCTTAAGCCCCGATTGTTCCTCAAACTCTCGCAGTTTCCTTCATTGCTTTTACCATTTTCAATGGCGTCTGGGTTAATAATATTGCGTCGTCCGCAAACAAATTCACCTTCACCTCTATCTCCCCTATCCTGTACCCTTCCCACGTGCTGGCTGCCCTGATCTTGTACGCTAGTATTTCTATCGCCATTATGAAAAGCATTGGAGATAAGGGACATCCCTGCTTAGTCCCATTCCGTATTCTGATATTCTCCGTCCTGTTCCCATTCACTCGTATATATGCCTGGCTCCCCATATATATACTCCTGATCACTTCACAAAACCTAGGATAGCCACGATAAAAATGATGGCACTTCCAAAAATCAATTTCCTGTTTTCTGTCTTACCCGTCATAAAGAGAGTAGATATATTTAAGAAATGGATGGCCGATATTTCTAAATTTATTTGGGGAGGCAAAAAGCCTAGAGTTAAAATGAAAATACTCCAGGATTCAAAAGAAAGGGGGGGACTTGCAGTCCCAAATTTGAGGCTCTATTATGAAGCTAATTGTTTAGCGTGGGTGGGCGAATGGTGTAAATTAGAAAATGAGAAGATACTCAATTTGGAAGGCCACGACCTGAGATTTGGATTTCACGGGTATTTATGTTATGACTAAGTGAAAGCTGACCGAGGGTTTAAAGACCACTTCACAAGAGGGGCGCTTATTAAGATCTGGCAGAAATATCATAAGGAGGTATATATTAAAACACCTTTGTGGGTATCCCCCCTTGAGGCCTTCAGAATCAGACAACTTGATAATAACAAATGGTTAACTTATAAGGATGTGTTGGTTTGGGAGGGCCAAAAATTCGCTCTTAAATCCCGGAACTTGCTATTAAGGGAAAATAAGGAGATAAACTGGTTTTCATACCTCCAGCTATCACAAAAATTTAAAGAGGACCAGAAAAGGGGTTTTAATACGGAAGAAAGTGAGCTGGGGAGATACTGCTAGGCAAGAATAAAAACATGGTAGGTAAAATCTATAAAATATTAATTGCTAGAGAAGGAGAGGATAGTAGGATAAAGGACTACATGAATATATGGTCCGGAAATATTGGCTACAAAATCAACCAGGAAAAATGGAGGGCAAGTTGGAAAAAAAATATAGGCGCATCGGTATGCGCCAAATATAAGGAAAGTTGGGTAAAAATAGTGTACAGGTGGTACCTAGACCCAGCAAAACTAGCAAAAATATATAGAACAACTAAACCAAATTGCTGGAACTGTGGTGAACAAAATGGTACCTTTTTTCATATGTGGTGGCTGTGCGGGAAGGCCAGGAAGTTCTGGATAATGGTAAATAACGAATTAGAAAAAGTCTTCAAAGTCCACCTCGAAAGGAAACCAGATAGTTTGTTATTAGGCCTATTTGATCCCAAAACAAAGATGTCTGAAAATGATAAAAGAATATACTTGATCCTGACCACAGCAGCAAAGATAACATACGCTAGGTATTGGAAATCCAATAAATCTCCAACAAGGGACGAATGGATTCTTAACTCAATAGAGGCCATACAAATGGAATGGCTTTCCGAAGCAATTAAAGAAAAGAAGGCCGAGACGGGCTCAGACAGAAAACAGGAATGGGTATGCATGCAGGAATACTGCCAAAGGGAATATAATATTACCTTGCAATTGGACTGGAAATAGACTCATCTCGTATGCGGGGATGACAATACTTTATATACAATGTGTTATACTAGACATGCTTTCTCTTATGCTTTCTCTTCCTTATACATCGCAGGCAATCTGTGAAGCTACACGAGGAAAATGTAGAGATCACCGAAACCGTGGTTGTGGAATAAGAAAAATCCACCCACCCAGAACTTTGTTTGTGTTCACTTGCCCCTTTTCCGGCACCCTTTTCTTCTACATGGTTGGGAATGCCAACGGCATCCCTTACTCCCCCTTCTACTTTCCCACTTTCCCTTTTGGACCCATATGTGATGTTTTGTGTATGTTGACTATCTTGTGAAAATTTGAATAAAGACTATATTTTTTTAAAAAAATACCTCTCTCCTAGATTTAATGCCTTACACACCTCATACAGGTAGCTATGGTTTACTTTATCAAATGCCTTATAGACATCTAGTTTTAATATTCCCAGCTTCCTCTTGGCCGCAGTAGCATGGTGTAGCACATTCATTACATTCCTAATCGGTTCACTGATCCGTCTTCCTTTCACAAAGCCAAATTGATCCCCCATTATAATTTTTGGAATTATCCCCTCCAGCCTATTCGCCAATACCTTTACAAATATCTTATAATCTTGGTTTGCTAAGCTTATGGGACGGTAGGACTCCGGGTTCATCTCATCTCAATCTACTTTCGGTATAGTTACAATCTCCGATAACTTCCATGTCTGTGGGATGACCTGCTCCATCAAGACCTCATTAAATAGCTCTGTCAGAAATGGTAGCAAATCCTTTAGATATGTTTTATAAAATTCTCCTGAGTACCCATCTGGGCCCGGCACCTTTGCCATCTTCAGTTGCTTAATAACCCTCTCCACCTCTTCTTGCCTGATCTCTGAGTTTAGATAGTTTTTATCCTCTTCGTTTACCTTTTGCCCGGCCTCTATTGGGATCCCGCTCACCTCTTCCTGTTTGTATAGTTTCTCATAAAATTCTTTCATAATCCTTTCTATTTCCTCCTTACCTTCCTTCAGCTCTCCCTTTGTATCCCTCAGCGCCCGAATATATGATTTCTCCTTTCTCTTTTTTAAATATCTTGCCAATTGTTTCACTGACTTAATTTTTTGCCTAGTTGCCATTCTCATTTTATTCCAATGCAGCTCATCATATTGTTCCAATTCTTTCTTTCTCTGTTTTAATAACCTATACCATTCTCTAGCCTTGGTCAGCTTCAATTGATCCTGAATCCTTTCGATTTCCTTGATTTTATTCTCTCTTTCCCTTCTCCATCTCCTATTCACCTCTACCTCCAGACTTATGAGATGGCCTCTCCAGACCGCTTTGCCGCAGTCCCACAATACTGCTTTGGACATGTTCCCTCTATCGTTTAACCTATAATACTCTTTTATTTCCTCCTGTATTCTCTTTTTATCCTGCTCCCTGGCTACTACGGCCATATTATACCTCCATATTCTTGGGTTCCTCCGTTGTGTCATTCTCAACTTCACTGATATTGGCGCATGGTCGGAGAGCCACATGGGCCTCACCTCTGCACTTCTCACCTGAGCATTTGCTGACCTATCCATCAGTATATAATCTATACAACTAAAGACATTATGCCTTGCGGAATAGTAGGTGCTTCTATTTCCTACTCCACTATGCAGATCCACCATATTCAATTTATTCAAATTTAGAGATCTTCTATTATTCCCTCCTACCGATGACATTTGGATATTGAAATCTCCCACAAAAATTGTCGTCCCCTCTTTAAAGTTATCCAGTTTACTCTTAACATTCACAATATACTGTTTCTGTTGCACATTGGGGGCATATATGGCTGCCACTGTCAGCTTTTGCCCATGTATCACCCCTTTCATAAACACCCACCTCCCTTCCTTATCCTTTTCCCACTCCACCCTTTCCAGGGAACTCTTTCGTGCACCAAAATTGCCGTCCCCCTTGCGCTCCGTGTCCCACGGGACTCATAAACCCATTTCCAACTCTTATCATTAGTTAATTGCTGGCCATCCCTGCCTTTATGCGTTTCCATCAATACCAGTATATCCACCTTATTTTCCCTTGTCAATTTAGCTAACTGAAATCTCTTAAAATCCGTAGATAAACCATTCGAGTTCAAAGCTAAAATTGTAAGATCAGTCATTGTTACTCCTTATTCTTGTTCTTATTGCCTGTATTTGTCCTAACTTGCTTGCCAATTGCTTTCCCCTCAAACCCTCCAACCCCCAGCCACCCCCTGTGCCTCCTCCGTGTCTCCACCCCAAGCCAGGGTGGAGAGGCCAGCCACACGCTCGGCCATTTGTGGAGGCCATCCTGGTGAGCGCGGTCCCACTGCTTGGCTCCCGTTTCCCCTTTTCCCTCAGGTTTCCCTTCTTCTTCCCCCTCCCCCTCTCCCACTTGAGTAATCTTACCATCTTCCCATAAAAGGGACTAATTATCTATAAAGAAAAGAGGAAAGAAGGTACCCCTCCCCATAATCCCAAACCTACAGTCGACAAAAGAAAAAAGAAAAAGAAAAGATAGAGAAGGAAAGAAAGATTGGCCTGCGGTTCCTCTCCCTGCTTTAACATGCAGGTAACAAAGCTGTTCAGTTCCCTTCAGTTCAGTTCCTCCGTTCTCCTCCTTCACTTCTTTTTGGCGTCCCGGGCCTGTCGTTTCCTTTCTCGCCTCATGGCGGTCAGCTCGTCTTGCAATTGCTGCATTCTGTGGTCACGTTCAATTTCCTCTTGCAGAGCGAGCTCTTCCGGCATCGCACTCCTACTGGGGGGCCTCGGCTCTCCGCCACCTGCTGCTCCTTCCGGTTGCTGCGATCCTTCTTCACTTATTCCAAGCCGGGCGAGGAGTTTCTGCCCCTCCTCCAAATTCCTCGCTCTCAAAGTCTCTCCATCCTTGAATACCAAAATTGCAGCCGGAAACACCCACATGAATCTCACTCCATTCTTGTGTAAACAAGATGTTATCGGCCTCAGAGCAGCGCGATCGTCCAAAGTTTGTTTGGATAAGTCACGGAGACAAATGATCTTGTTCACACCAAACTTAAGATCAGGGATTTTTCTCAGGCTTCTGAACACAGTCTCTGCCAGGCTCTCCGATGCGAATGCCACAACCATGTCCTTTTGTCTCGGCAAGGCTCTCCCACCTGGGAAAAGTCCAATGTGCTCTCTCCATTTGTGCCTCCTGGATGTCCACACCATTCTGTGCCAGCCACCTCCTTAAAGCTTCTTTCAGCCCGCCTGCTTGGCCAAAATCGGGAGCGAAACCTCTCAGACGCACATTCCGTCTCCTCTGGCGATCCTCCAGATTGGCCATTCTCAGACTATGCTTTTGTAGCGACTCCTCCATTGCTTTAAACTGAGATTGCATTCCTTTTTCATTTTTTTCTACTTTCTCTTCCAACTGTTTAGATGCTTTCTTGACCTCATTCACTTCTTTACTGAGTTCGCCCACGCATCTTTCCACTCCCTCCAGTTTCTTATCCACCTCATCAAATTTACATTTCAAGAAGTCCAGAATGTTATCCATTTTCCCTTCCAGGCTGTCCATTTTTGCCCCGAGAGCATTTGCCGAGTCCGCCATCTTTATCTCCTTCCTTTCTCAGTCTAATTTTAAATCCGCTCCCATCCACTCCTCTTTTCTTTCAAAGATACCAATCTTTACCTCTTTTTGATCAGCACTAATTCCTCCATCAGATAGTCCCAGTCTCAAGGGGGGGGGGGATTGAAGGTTTCACCAGCACTTTTTCAAAAGTTTCATCTGGAGCCCTCTCGTGGAACGTCTATTCAAAGTTCCAGCACATGCCACGCCCCCCTGAATTATGGTATTAGTCCATTTCTTTTTGAAAGCCACTCAACCCCATGTAGGAATGTAATTGTTAATTAAGCCAAAGAGTGCTGGTGCCTATTCAAACTTTAACTCCCATGATTCCATAACATTGAGCCATGGTGGTTAAAATGGTGTCATACTATATTGATTCTAGATGTGCTTTGAGACTCCAATCATCCTTTACCATGTTGCTATGTTACGTAAGACTCATAAGAATAGCATTCCAGTGGCATCTGAGAAGTTCTAACGCAGGAGGGGAGCAAGACATTATTCATACCAAGTTAAATGTTTTTACACTAAATGCTGCTCAAATCAGTGTAGGTCTACTCTAGAGTAAACCCAAGTATAACAGCTTCCCAGGCTGCAAAGCATGGTTTACTCTCAAATAACAGTTTCTGGGCTTACAGTCCTGAGCACAGTCCCATGTAAACATTCCCTTGGCTTTAATTGGCTTTTTCTCTTTTCTCTTTGATTACCAATAACCATAATGAAGTCTATAGGCTAGCACAGCTCCCACACTCACCCCCAGATGTAGACCTTTTCTCTCCCAGATATAGTTTGCTTCATATGGGAATGGTCTGAAACAAATTGTCATCTCTACGTTTAAAATGAAAGAAGACAGAGGAGATTCTGACAGATACAACTGTATTTTGGCAGTCCTTCCAGCACTGCCGTCTGCTTCCTGGCTTCATGCCTGGTGAATCATAATTCTGTTCATATCACCTTATGAGCCACAGTAAATTACCCAAATGCATCAATGGTCATCATCAGCTCTGCAGTGGCTCTGCTGAAGAATGAAAGGCAGAATGCCAGCCCCAAAAGGGAAATTGCTTCAGTATTTGGAAAAGGGGAGAAGAACAAGGGGGTAAAAAAACTGATGGATTTGTAAAGCGTCAGAAGAAATGACATTACTTTCCAAACATCATTTTTCAAGATGTGAAATATCAACATTTTCATATCTCAGAAGACATAAATTAAAGGTAAAGAGGAATGCTTGCCAGCTGTGTGTGCATGAATTTCATGCCTCAGTTTGATATCATCAGCCATGTCTTTGCCTTGTTATTTAACATGGGTTCAATTCAATTTTAGGTTAGCTGTTATCACTTAGGTTTAGAACCCTTCCCAAAAAAAAGACTATTCTGCCAACATACATTTGACAGGAACTTGAGCAATTGATATTCTCAGTGGTTGCTCCCAGGCTTTGCAACTTCCAATCAGTGAAAGGTCCAGTGAGTCCTTTCTCTAATGGCATTTCATCAGAAGATGGTGATAATGATAATTTAGAGAGGTTCTTGGCTGTTAAACTGGTCTGCAGCTATAAAAGGTATGGTTTTAATCCATTACTAGTTTGATTGATTTCATTGATGAACTTATCTACCTGATTTGGATGAGATGAAAAGGATGACTAATTCAGCACATAGTGGGACCTTTCACTTTACAAAATTATGATTCCACCAAAAACTGAAATGTCTGCATCCTCCGCAGTCTTGGGATTTGTAATGTGATAGCTCACTAAAAATCAGGATAACTAAACTGAAATTATCTTATTTTGGACATATAATGAGACAGCGTATCTTACTCCAAAAGATGATAATGCTCAGTAAAAGTAGAAGGCAAAAGGAAAAGGGAAAAACCACGCTACAGCTGAATAAACTCAAGCAAGGAAGCCACAGATCTGAATTTGCAAGACCACAACAGAGCAGTTGATGACTGGGGTTCTCTCATTCACAGAGTCGTGTGAGACAAAATTAACTTCACAGCATGTAATAATGACAACAAGAAACTGAGGTTTTAAAAAAGTGAATGTAAGGGAAAGGGGAACTGACAAATCTCCAGTTCTGAATCCTTCCCTTCCCAATGAATTGAGTAAAGTGTTTTTTTTATTTTTTAAATTATTTATTTACTATATTTATATACCACCCCTCTCACCCCAGAGGTGACTCGGAGCAGTTCACAAATTGGCAACAATTTGTTGCCTCAACAATTATAACAAGTAAAAACAATCAGGAAATTTTGTCAAAAACAATAACATATGATCTATCTATCTATTATATCTATGTATATAATAAAAGTCAGTGTTTGCGGGTGGTGGTGCGGAGGGAGGAATATGTGCCAACATTTCGATTGGCTGCCACTATGGGATTATTTACATAAAGGGCTCTGACTGGCCAGCCTCAGAACTCCAACATTCTACAGCCCCAGAAAGAGGGGATTGGTTGCCACTGAAATGGTATTTGCATAAAGGACTCTGATTGGCCCACCACATTCCAACATTCTAAAGTGACTCAGAGAAAAAAGGAAAGGCCTCAGGCAGTCAGCCACTGCGGCCCACAGCAATGACAGAACAGGACTAAATTTGGCAAACAGGGGCCCAATGGCACTTCACAACCTGGTGTGGTTTAGGGCAGGATGGGCCATGAATGATGGGATTTGCAGTACCTTCACCTCATTCACTTCCCAAACAACACTGTAGCCCCTATAAATCACAGACCAGGCCCAAACAGCCCCAGACAGAGGGGATTGGTTGCCAATGAAATTGTATTTGCATAAAGGACTCCGACTGGCCATCCACATTCCAACATTCTAAGGTGACTCAGAGGAAAAAGGAAAGGCCTCAGGAAGTCAGACACTGTGGCCCACAGCAGTGACGGATCAGGACAAAACTTGCCAAACGGACCCAATGGCCCACTTCACAACGTGATCCTCACCAAATGCTACACTTACAAATTACAATACAGAGCCCCCATGACCCACTCTACACCCTGGTGCTGTTTCAAGGAGGATGGACCACAGATGATGGGACTTGAAATACCTTCACTCACCTTCCGAGACTGCTGCAACTCTCATCCAAAGAATGAACAAGACAAAATGTGACACACAGAGCCCCCCATGACCCACTCTACATCCTGGTGCTGTTTGGAGGGGGATGGACCATGGCCAATGGGACTTGCAGTACTTTCACTAAGTTCCTGAGACTACTGCAAGCCACATAAACATCTAATAGGAACCAACCTTGGCACACAATGCCTTCCTCAAATAACCCGGGCACCGCTGGGTCCCCAAGCTAGTATAAAAATATAAAAACCCTACAAAGCCTTAAAACATTATCATGAGCATCTCCATGTCAAATCATTATTCCATTGTATTATCAAGTAGTTCCATAATTCCATTTATGAAGCTATGCCATATTTGGGAAGGCCTGCTCAAAAAGCCAGGTTTTCACTTTCTTTTGAGAAGTCAGAAGGGAGGGAGCCAATCTTATATCTCTAGGCAGGGCGTTCCACAGTCGAGGGGAAAAGATCTGTTTGCAAAAGCTCTCTGCCTCACAGTCCAATGGTAAGTTGATTTCTGTGTCTTCACACCAATGAAGGCACATTAAGGTTCTTTCAGACTGGCATGTGTGGCAAACGACCTTATCGGACAGGAAGGGGGAAAGCGGGGCACAATGTGGGAAATTGTGGATCAACAGAAGGAATCATCAGACTCTGTTCTACCCTGTCAGGATCCATGGTCTTTCTACTTAGTTTCCACATCTGTCTGGACTTCCTCTTTGGCTCTTCTTGCATTCTTCAATGAAGAGACAGTTGTATACCCAACTCCTCTGGACTCCACTGCTGCAATGCTGCCACCATGGAGTCCCCCCTGGAAGTAGCCATCCATCATGTGATGGGCTCCATGGGACTCTATTCTGGCAGTAGAGAGAAGCAGAGAGAATATGCTCATCTCACTGCATCTGATGAGGTCCAAAGAGGCCTCTGCGCATTGCTCTCTTGCCAGACATCCCCTTCTCTTGGCAGGGCCCCCTTCACATTCTGTGCATTTGGCCAATGCTTCAATTAAAAGCAGGTGGAAGGGATGAAAGACACAAATCCAATGACTTGTCCCAGGTAGAGTAGATCAATTTGTTCAATGAGAACTCGATAATACAATAATTATATAAGTGTCTGATTCAGTGGGTCTATTCTAGTTAGTAGTTACAGGCTAAAACTGAATTTTAGATAGAGGCACAGATTTAGAGCAGCAAGCCATGCTATTTGGTTAAGAAATTCATGGTCTCTCATATCCTCTCTCATATTTTATTATTCTCTATGAACACCACACATGTATATATTATCTATCACATATCTATCAAACCAGCCATCCTATATATCCATATTTGTATGTCTATTAGACAGACAACTATTTGATAGCCCCATCCTTTTCCCAAAAATGGGTGCCATGATAGCAAACCATAAAATGAATAAAATAGGCATTTAAAACCATAAAAGATTTTAAATAACTTTAAAACTATTAAAACTACAGTCAGGCCTCCACATTTGCTGGGCCTTAGGATCACAGAATCTCAATGAAAGTGGGAAATTGAATTTAAAATCTCTAAATCATCCAGCATAACCCAATGGTCAACTTCTGAGAGAAGTTGACCATAAAGACAGTGAGATTCTTAGAAAAAAAACATTTTAAACAAAAGTTTAACCAGCAAATATCGAAGGCTGACTATGGTTATTTAAAGCAAACAAGCAGAGTTGCCAAAACATTGCCTGACCCTGCTGTTGGAAGTCCACTCCCTGCCATCTTGCTATCCTCCTGTATTTGTGTGTGGGTGGGTGTGTCTCTTCCCACATTTTATTCCATGTTTTGATGGGTAGGGTAAAAAAAAAGACATCTTTCATGTGTAGCATATATAGACACAGCTTTTCACAAATTCAGCATAAACAGTTAGGAACTGGCAAGCTCCTCCACGTTGCTAATGTATGCAGAATGCAGGAGCACCCAATGAGGCACAAAGAATATTATATCCCTCTAACCATAATGGGAAAGCTGTCATATTCCGCATCAGGCAGACCTCTGTTTCTGCAATGATTGATGCGTGCCATTGCTTAGCCTGTGAGCCCCACTGGAAGAATTTTGCCCTTCGACACCCCAATTTTCATATTTCTCCTGACCCCTCTTTATTTAGCCTCTCATGTAACCCCCTTTCTTTCCCACACATTCCCCCTTCTCATTCTGGGCCACTGAGCAATTGCCAATTCTCCTCCCGTTATCTTGGATGCTTCACATGCATTCTAATGAGCCAGAAACAAGCCCTGTTATGCTAAATAAGCCATCCTAAGGAGCAGGTGAGGGACGGCTCGGCGCGTGTCATATGGCTTGACTTTTTACATATGTACAGTTGCTTGGCTACCTTGTTCCCTTTTGTCTGCAAAAATTAATCTCATCAATATTAGGGGAGTGTGGGAGGAAATAACAAGCTTGAGCCCAACCAAATCCCACTGCGCCATTTGTAGCCATTTCCATCTTTCCATCATTGCTGCAGAAACCCTCGGGTCCAAGGTAATTCAAAGAGGATGTGGGTTTTGCTTTTAGTTTTTCAGTCATGACACACTTCTTTGTGTTACTTTTGGGATGGCATGCACTTTTGGAGGGGAGCATGGTGTTATCAACATGAATAGAAAGACCCTCCTCTCAATGCTGCAGCATAGTCTGCTAGATGGAGATGTTGGCTCAATGGCCTTTCATTGCTAGTGTAGCTACTAGCTATTAAGTACATTTCACTGACTTGAATTATCTTTTAGGTTTCCTCTTTCTTACATTATCCAGGAGGATTCAAAAGCCAACCCACACACTATGATAGCAAAGCACATCTCCTGCTGCCTTCATACTGCCATTTCAAAAGTAATCCCGGTTCCACTTCCTGAACATAGGAATTAAGTGGCATCGTGGTTAGAAACAGAAGAGTCTGGCGACAAAGCAAGGGAAAAGGTAGGACTTCTTTGTATGTATGTATACAGTTTCTGTGATGATGTGGAACATAGCAGAGCCATAGCAAAAAAGCAAAACCATAGCAATATGGATGGTGCATGTAGCTTGAAGCCTCATGGGAGCACAAAGGTGAAGAGAAATTGCTTTCTAATGGAAACATGAAAAGTAGAGGACATCGACTTGCTCTTTCTAGCTTAGCTAGTGTTTGGACAACTCTATTTCCGCTTAGCCGAGCCTTAGCAGCAAGCCACCTTCTCACTTGTACAGCCCCCTGTTGACTTATAGAGACTCCGTGGATTTGACAGTTTTGTTAGGCAAGGGATACCCAGAGGGGTTTTTGCCGTTTCCTTCCTCTGAAACGTCATCTACAGCACCTGATATTCATTGCTAGTCTCCCATCCAGGTAATAACCAGTTTATCTACCAGCTTGGCAATTGTTAGCATTTGCAATAAATATTATTTATTTTTATATCCAATTTTCTCCCATGGGTGGGACGCAAAGCAGCGAACAATGATTAAAATGACAGAAATTACATGACACAAAAGCAAGTGAACCATGTCTTTCATTCAGCCGGTATGTCCTTGGAAGTAAGGGATAAATCCCATAGCTTTCTCCTTGATGTGTAGACCGGTAGAAAATGCTCAACCCCATTTGAAAAAACAAAACACATGAAACAAGGACATGGAGAAAATGAAGAGTTCTGTAGAATATTTACATATCCTACAGATTTGCAGAACAATTGTGTAGCAACATTGCACATATACTTTTTCACATGGCTATCAAGAAAAAGAGGTATTGCCATGAATCCCTACAATTTTCAAGGGAAGAACTAGCCTGCATTTCTGAACAAAAAAAATCCCCAAAATATTTTGTGTGCAAATAATGGATGAAAACTGCACAGATTTATTGCCATTGTGTCATCTTTCCTCACTTGGGTTCCCAAATGTCAGAGAAGCCATTTTTTTGACTATGGAATGAATCACAAATGAATTATTTTCATCCCAAGGAAATACAGCTATAACAGGAAAGGGGAGTCTGCACAGGGTCCCACCACAACTGGCCTTTCGCCCAATTTCACAAGTGTCAGATTTTAGCATACCAAATGTTGATTCGATCAACATATTTGTCCTGGGATTTACATTCCCAGTTATTTTTATTCTAATATAAAATGAAAATTTTAGGTTTATTTTTTCAAGTGATTTCTTCCTTGTTTTAAAAAAAGGATGAATGAAGGTGTTCTGAGCATTAAAGGGAAAGTTTCTCAGTGTCACCGATTGCTGATCAGCACAATGTATGTCCACCTATTACAAATATGGAAGATGCAGGCGACTTTAATTTTGATTTCTTTCTTTTTAAGATCTTGAGTCTGAGAACCAAAGGAAAGTCTACAAAGAAGGGAAGCAGGCTCTACTGTACCGCTCAACAAACAAAATATCATGGTGTAGATTCTTTTGCATGCTTTACAGGACTTTGCATCATTTTATGATCATTGCACAAGGAGCTATTCAGAAGGTGCTTGTGCAATGCCCCAGCAAGTTTACTGCAAAGGACAAGTGCATGCTTGTTCATCTTTTCAATTGCCTGTGAAAGGAAGTAGACAATAGAGAAGTGTCCTAGGAAGCATCTAAATGAGGGGAAAACAGCTCTCTCCAAGTTCTCTAGTGAAGATCCATGGGAGGAGCACTTGCTGTTTACTTACAGCTCCTAGATATGTGTGTGGAACCATTTCCCTTTGCTACAGCCGTTCTTTTGTTGCCTTCAGGAGCATGTAATGGGAACCCCCCTTGCTCAACACAAAAGCAAGCAGGAGCCAATCATCAGCTCCCCTTCTGCTTTCATTAGCATGTGGTGCTTCATGCTCCTAGCCTTGGAAAGAGAGTATGTATGTGGCGTGCAAACCCAGTGCACATGCCTGCCTGCAGCCAAGCACCTCCACTACAGTAAGGAAGTCAGAACTTGCTTCCTTGCCTTGGAAAGTGTGTGAGTATGTCATACAGGCCCACACACGCCTGCATGCAGCCGAACACCTCATCTAGGTTAAGAGAGTCGGAAAATGCCTCCTTGCCTTGGAAAGAGTGTGTGTGGCATGCAGGCCCAGCATACATGCCTGCCTGCAACTTAGCACCTGTAGAGTAAGAAAATCAGAACTTTCCTCGTTGCCTTGGAAAGAGTGTGTGTGTGTGTGTATGGCATGCAGGCCTAGTTAGTACGCATGCCTGCTTTCAGCTGAGCATCTCCTCTAGAGTAAGAAATCAGAATTTGCCTCCTTGCCTTGGAAAGAGAGAGTACATATGTGGTGTGCAGGCCCAGAAAGCACATGCCGGACTGCAGCCAAGCGCCTCTCCTCTAGAGTAGAAACAGCTAAAAAGCCTCATTAAAGCACACTCCTGCCTGCAGCAAAGCACCTCTCATTTAGAGTAAAACAGCGTAATGTCTAAACTGACAGGTAGGGGAGCATGGGAAGCCCCCCTATAACGGGCCAATAGAAAACTGATATTTTGGCATCCCAGAGCAAAAACAGATATCTGCCCTTCCGATTTTGGGAGTTTTCCAAAAAATGGATCAGGGCCCCCACCAAAAGCCAGGACACAAAACAGATCAAGGATTACCCTGAAAGTACAAGCCTGAAAGCTACAGAAGAGCATCTGAATGGTTGTCACTCACCTGTATGTACTCTTCTAAGTCACTAGTGAAGTGTTTATCTGCCAAGCCAAATTTGCATGCCTGAAAATCTGATGGCCAAGCAAATTTGCATTCCTTGGAATCCGGTGGCCAAGCCAACCTCCATGGGCATTATACTTTATCCAATGTGATGTTGGTTCATAGTCTTTGCCTTTCTCTAAACTTTTGAACAGACACTCCTGCTTCCCCCCAATGTGGTACCATCAAATATGTTGAATTACAGCTCTAATAATATCTAGCCATGCTATGCTATCCTGGCTCTGCAATTATGGAACCTGTAGTCCAAGATATCTGGAGGGCATTAGGTTGAAGAAGGCTATGTTCACCAGCTGCATGGTAGATGCAATTATCCTGTGCAAATGAGATCACAGCACTTCCCATTTAGTTTGGAAATGACAAATATTACTGTTAATACCATGTAAATGGAGAGTTAATGTTCATTTTCATATTTTATTAGTACCTTGTATTACCCCATGCCCTCTAGACTGCCCAGGATGTCAGTGTTAGTAGTATTATCTATTTTGTCTTCAATGCATGTAGAGTAAAAATTCGATCTTTGAAAACCTGGCAATGCCCAATGCTGTTTCAATAATTTGTGCACAGGTATCAAGATATATTCAATTCAGTAGCTTATCCTAAAGTCAATGCGGATATTCAAGTGATGCCCATCCGTGCATGTAGACTCTTGGTGAGGGATGATGGGGGCTGTAGCCTGACAACATATGGAGAGCCTCTCATTTCCTGGATCTGATATAAACATTGATTGCCATGGATGACACTGCCTTGAAATACTGGTTTCATATACTGACAGGAAATGATTTCTTTAAAAACACAACATCGTAGTCCCTGCTTTATGAGACAACTAGGATATGACAATAGAACTTCATATTTGTAGCAATCCCAAATGGTTCTAGCCCCCTCTCTAAATGCCCTTACATTTCAGTCAGAAACTACCTTGACCGAAAGATTTCCAAGGTGATCAGGAAAAATCTTGGAAATGATGAAGCTCTACTCTCTCTCAGTTATGGGGCACTTTGAAAACAGGTAATTGAAGTGACTCCCTTGGGGTCCTGTCACAATGTGTTTATCTCAATGCTCCCGGTAACTGGGAGAGCTTTGCAAATTTCACTTTACAGTGGCCCGGTCTGTAGCATCTTGGGAATCGTTAAACTGGAGTGAAAAGGTAGCTTTTCCCATCAGGAAGTCTTGCCACTGTCCTTATACATAACTTTGCAATCCACTAATTAGGTGTCTTTGCACCTCTCCTACTTAGCTAGGTATGTGCCATGTTACAGTGCATAAAAGGTTCATATAGGATTTTCTGTTTCTTGTCCTTTTCCTTTCTTTCTCTTTACTTCAGATGGGGTACTTAAGACTTGATAACAGAGTGAGCTCAAACCTGAAAAACTCATGCCATAATAGCTCATAAAATTATTTTGCAAATACCGTTCGAAAATAGATAGGAACTGTTATTCATTGCACTAACAAAATAATTTCATTCCTTCTGGTTCTGTGCTTTTAATATATAATTTTGATGCATCATTTTCCTCTCAGAGAAGTTCCTAGTTGCATCACTGGCATGAGGTTTATAGTTTTTTTCTTTTCAAACTGTGCTGTTTTCCTTAGAAAGAAGGCTCTCAAACATTACACAGAGACCCTATAAAGTGGATGTTACATCTTCTGAGTATCATCTACTTTTCTTTACTACCTCTGCGTGAAAATCATCCGTTCACCTCAGTTCAATAATAAACCAAACCACCATGCCATTGAAAGAGTCTGTGGAATATCCCTTAGATCTCTCATGGGAAGCTACACAAATCCAGTTTATTGGGGAAACATATTACGCTACTATTTGCAGCCAGCTGTAACGCCTTCCATGACCCACCAGGGAGGCCAGCCTGCCCAGAATGTAGGAACTCCTACAGTAATTGGGGATTATTGATGGCAGCCAAATGGCTTGAAATATCATGGGATTGCCGCCTTTTTAAACAGACTTCAACAAATTAAAACACCTGTGTGAAATCCATCCTTCTAGCTAGCTGTCATGGGACTCTGGATGACTGGGAACAGCCCACGTCCTTTACTTCCCTTTGTTGTTCTGTGAGCTTTGCTGTTTCTATGGCTTATTCTGAGAACACACAAATCCCATCAACACTATCAAGAGAAGAGGAAGAAGGCCTGTGAGAGATAGTGCTTATTATTTGCAACCAGTGTACCTTCCTAGCTGTTTTAAGTAGCTGCAAGGGAGTGGAAAAATTCCAGTATCCACAGAAATGAAGCTTACTCCACAACCTGTTGATCTGAATGTCACAGGAGGTCTCTGCTGTATGTCATCATGTTATGTATCTGAATTCCCTTCCAGGTAGACTACATTATAGTAATTGACACTAGATGTTACAGAAGGAAAATGATAGAAGGATGCCTTGTAATAGAGGGGGCAGTCGGTAAACAAGTCAAAACTGCTCAAAAAACACCCCTGGCCACAGGTAAAGCACCCCTGACCCACCTGGATATCCAACAGGGTCAGTCTAAGGCTGAAGCAGCAAATGGCACCCACTTGTACAACACAAATCAAGGTACACCATAGCTAAAGGAAATCCTATAGGGCCTCTGAGAGAACACTTCTCTGGGAATGTCTAAATCTTCCAGCAGATGATCAACTATTGCTGAAAAATGAAATTAGAATCACATGGAAGTCCTAGAGATTCCTAAGATTCCTAACATTAGCATTCTAAAGCACAGGTCCCCACTTTGCTATCACCTGGTTTGTTCCTGCAGAATTCTGGGCAGGGCCATTAAGAGGATCAGCTAGAGCAATGGTTCTCAACCTGTGAATCCCCAGATGTATTGGCCTTCAACTCCCAGAAATCCTGATGGCTGGGATTTCTGGGAGTTGTAGGCCAAAACACCTGGAGACCCACAGTTTGAGAACCACTGAGCTAAGGAGGTCCTTGGCTTCCACAAATTTCATTTCCCAGGATTCTGCAAGACCAAACTGGGCTGTAGGCAAATTAGCACCTCTGTTTTATAATGGCGAGGTGATATTGTCCCTAGAGATGGGTTCTCTCTAGAAATGACTAGGTCCTCCAGCATGACTGAAGGAAGTTGACCATAGAGTCACACTGAAAAACGGAGGGATTCACAGTGAAAACATTTCTAGTCAAACCTGTGAATGATCAAATCTGCAAAAATCAAAACTGTAAATATGGAGATACAACTGCTCTTCCTGACTCACTATGATCAGCATGTGTCTCTTTAAGGCTTCCTCCACATTGTTGTGTGGCTATTTGGGGTAGATTCCTCACGTGCACTTTCTGCCTCTGCACCCATATTCTCTTCATCTCTAAACCACCAGTAGCCCATGACAACTCCCAAATAGCAAAAGAAAATGAGGCAGTGTGTGCTTTATTTCCAAGGCCTCATTGCTTGTCTCTCCGCCTTGCTCCCTGCCTTGATTGTTTTGCAAGTAGTTTGGAGCCCCTGTCTGCTCAGCATTCAATTCCTGTCGCTAGCTGTCAGGTATTGGAGTGTGTTTGTGGGACATGTTATAAATGAAATGCATTTCAATCTGCAGGTGTAGGAAAACAATCGTTCGGGCCTCCGGTGAACAGAGGAATTATGGCTAGTAAGCACATGTTGCAATATGTGGTCCAAGGAAGTTGTAACTATTTTTGGTTATTATAAAGTGGTTTGGCCTTCTTTTCCCCTCCCTTGGACCACCCCATGGGAGAAAGACTTTTCTCTCTCTCTCTCTTATAGGGCTGGACTAATCTCTCAATTTTGTTTTCTTCCCAGGTCTGAATTATTTTAACCCCAAATTATTTTTAACAACTAATCTGTAACAAAAGCTGCATTTTTACAAGTTCTTAAAGAAGAAGAAAAGGAAATTGCCATGCAGTAGAATCACAAAAACGCAGAGCTAGGCTGGAATGACGCTCCAACTTCGGTAAGGATCACGCGTAGATAGAAGCACGGTCCAACACGATTTTATTGCAGGTACAACACTTGTAAAGCTAAAGCACCGTCCCGCCACCCAAACACACCTTTTATACCCGAACCCCCTCCCCTTGCCCATGCAATGTCCAGGCAGGGTTGCACCATATCCGGGTGAATCAGCAAATCCCATAGTCCAAAGGGATGTGACCTCATTAGTCTCTGAGTCAGCACTAATAGTCCATTGTCCAATGTCCGAGTCCAGAAGAGGTTACCTCACTTCCCCTGGAGGCACCTGGAAGTTACATCACTCCCAGACTGACTCAGCATAGTCCTTCAGTAACTAGAGCAAAGGTCACTTTACTTCCCGGAGAACTGGGACAAAGGTCAGCACCACCTCATGGCAGGCTGGAAACCTGAGCTTCTTCCAAGCTCAGATTTCCCAGATCTGACATAACGTCCTTCTCCACCGCGTCCTCCCCCTGTAGAAATAAAATACCATTCAGTCCTTGGGCGGAAGGGGCCCCACATATCTCTTCAAAAAACTACAGTGAAATGTAGGATGAACCTTGCCTAGACTTTTCGGCAAAAGGAGGGTATAAGAGACTTTATTGACTGCCTTCTCCACTCTGAAAGGTCCAATATACTTCGGGCTTAGTTTCTTAGACGGGCATCCCAACTTTAAATTCTGTGTGGATAACCATACCAGATCACCCTCTGCATACTCCTCCCCTTCCTGTCTTCGCCGATCCCCAAACAGCTTGTACGCCCGTTGCGCCTTTCCCAGAGCTTCCGTTACTTCCCTCCAATCATCCTGCGCTCGCATCTTCCACTCACTCTTTTCCTCCCCCCCCCCAACTCTAACAATTGGGGCAAAGGAGCCACATCCTGGCCGTAAACTACCTCAAAAGGGGACTTTCCCGTGGAAGAATGCACTGAGCTGTTATATGCCATCTCAGCATATGGCAACAAGTCCGACCAGTTACTCTGCTCCTTATCCCAGCCTAACTTAGCACCCGGGGACCTGGTCTTCTTCGACTCCCCCTTTCCCTTAGTCTTTAACAACTCCGTGAGCGGGAGAGTTATAGCTGAAAATCCAGGTATAAAAGTACGATAAAAATTAGCCAACCCCAAGAAAGCTTGCAACTGTCTACAGGTTTGCGGAGCCTCCCAGCTCAACACATCCTCCACTTTAGCTGGATCCATAGCCACTCCACTCTCACTAATCCTATAACCCAAAAAATCAATCTGACTCTTCCCAAACTCACACTTACCCAATTTCACATACAAACTACCGTGTTTCCCCGAAAGTAAGACAGCGTCTTACTTTCTTTTCCCCCCGAAAAGTCCCCCTACGTCTTACTTTTGGGGTACGGCTTACATTGGGCGACAGTAAGCCGTACCCGTTGCCACGCCCCCGCCGCCAGCGCCGCTGCCGCTGCTGCCGCCATCACACCGCCGCCGCAACCGGCCCATCGGCCGCGGCACACCTCCGCGGCGCACCTCCTGCCAGGCCTCCAAGGAAGGGTGGGGGAAGAGAGCCAGAGGCGTGGCAAAGCGGCGCTGCGTTACTCTGACGCCGTCGTCCCTTCTCCCCGCCCATGGCGCTCTTTCCCCCACCTTTGGAAGGGAGGAGGAAGAGCGCCATGGGCGGGAGAAGGCGCGCTGCGTCACTCTGACGCGTCGTCCCTTCTCCCCGCCCATGGCGCTCTTTCCCCACCTTTGGAAGGGAGGAGGAAGGCGCCATGGGCGGGAGAAGCGGCGCTGCGTCACTCTGACGCGTCGTCCCTTCTCCCGCCCATGGCGCTCTTTCCCCCACCTTTGGAAGGGAGGAGGAAGAGCGCCATGGGCGGGAGAAGCGGCGCTGCGTCACTCTGACGCGTCGTCCCTTCTCCCCGCCCATGGCGCTCTTTCCCCACCTTTGGAAGGGAGGAGGAAGAGCGCCATGGGCGGGAGAAGCGGCGCTGCGTCACTCTGACGCGTCGTCCCTTCTCCCCGCCCATGGCGCTCTTTCCCCACCTTTGGAAGGGAGGAGGAAGAGCGCCATGGGCGGGAGAAGCGGCGCTGCGTCACTCTGACGCGTCGTCCTTCTCCGCCCATGGCGCTCTTTCCCCACCTTTGGAAGGGAGGGAAGGCGCCATGGGCCATGGCGCTGCGTCACTCTGGCTGCCGTCCTTCTCCCGCCCATGCGCTCTTTCCCCCACCTTTGGAAGGGAGGAGGAAGGCGCCATGGGCGAGAGGGCAAGCAGCGTCACTCTGACGTCGTTCCTTCTCTCCGCCCATGGCGCTCTTCCTCCTCCCTTCCAAAGGTGGGGAAAGAGCGCCATGGGCGGGGAGAAGGACGACGCGTCAGAGTGACAGCAGCGCTCCCGCCCATGGCGCTCTTCCTCCTCCCTTCCAAAAGTGGGAAAGAGCGCCATGGGCGGGGAGAGTGGACGACGCGTCAGAGTGACGCAGCGCCGCTCTCCCGCCCATGGCGCTCTTCCTCCTCCCTTCCAATGGTGGGGAAAGAGCGCCATGGGCGGGGAGAAGGGACGACACGTCAGAGTGACGCAGCGCCGCGGTGCCACGCCTCTGGCTCTCTTCCCCCACCCTTCCTTGGAGGCCTGGCAGGAGGTGTGCCGCGGAGGTGTGCCGCGCCGATGGGCCGGTTCTTGCGGCGGCGGCGGCGACGAGGAGGTATGTCTTACATACGGGGTACGGCTTACATTAGCCGACCCCTCTGACACCCCCGATACGTCTTACAATCGGGGGTGTCTTACTTTCGGGGAAACACGGTAGCTTGCCTCAACCTCTCCAACACCTCTCAAACCAACTGAACATGCTCTTCTCTGGTACGTGTCACAATCACAATGTCATCCAAATACACAAAAAAAACCTTATATAAAAGGGGGTGCAGCACCTCATTTATAAGCTGCATGAAAATACCGGGAGCTCCTGCCAAACTGAATGGCATCACGGTCCATTCGTACAGCCCGAGGGGGCAGGAGAAAGCAGTCTTCCATTGATCACTTTTTTTCACCCGCACCATATGGAACGCATCTATCAAGTCCAATTTGGTGAAAAACCTACCGCCCCCTAGCTGGCCCAACAGATCCTTAATCAAAGGCAAGGGATAACAATTTGTAGTGCTGATAGCATTCAACCCCCGATAATCGATACATAATTGCAACCTCCCATCCTTTTTCTCCCGAAACAAAGCTGGGGCCGCAATAGGGGATTCAGACCTCTGGATAAACCCCTTCTCCAAATATCCATCAATCTGTTCCCTCAACGCCACCTTCTCCTGCACCGTCATAGCATATATTTTCGGTTTCGGCCAGATAGCCCCCTCCTTAACCTCTATGCTACACTGTACATTGCGAAAAGGGGGAAGACTCTGGGCCAATATAGGGTTAAACACATCTGCGTAATCCCAATACTCAACAGGTACCCCCTGTACCTCACCCAGAACCCCTTTCCCCACATTAGGCTCGCATTGCACCTTCCCAGTCTTCCAATCAATTTTGGGGTTTACTTGCTCTAACCAAGGCAGTCCTAATACCACTTCATGACCTTTAATGGGAGCCACTACAAAATCTATACCTCCTTCCCAAGGTCCCACCCGACCTTTTAAATCCTTAGTGCCCAAAGAAAATGGTCCACCCTCAATAGATGACCCATCTAACTGAGTAAAAGTTACAGATGTTGCCAGGGTTTTCGTCCCCCCCCCCCCCAAATCACCTACTAACTTCGGGGACATGATATTTTCTGAACACCCACAATCAACCAATGCTTTTTTCTCAATAATCTCCTTCCCTTTAAATAAACCCAGGGTGCATTGTACACTTGGGGGACTCACCCCAACACTTTTTGAATCTGTATTGTCCACAAAAGCCGCCCTAGCAGATGCTACTTGGAGTGGATCCGAACGGATTGGATCCGACACCTGCTTCTGCCGGCACTGGGACGCAAAATGGCCCGGCTGAGAGCAGACGAAACAAAGGCCATGTCCCATCACGGGTTTCTTCAGCGCTAGTTCTGCCATCGCCGCCACCACGTCGAGGCTCTCCTCCCCGGAATCGTCCCTCAGGAAAACCCCGTCCCGGAACTCTGGACTTTATCGACTGGAACTGTCGTCGCTGCACCTGGGCCAAGATCCCCTCCACGCTGCCGGCTAACTGGATCCAACCATCTACATCTCTTGGATCACCTCTGTGCAGGCACCACTCTAAGATTTCCTTCCGCAGCCCATCTTTAAATAGTTCAAGCAATGTAGCCTGGGACCACTCGGCAACTTTGCCAGCCAATCCCATAAATTCCTCTGCATATTCTGTAACCGATCTGGGTCCTTGGGATAGACAGCGCAGCGCTTCCTTCGCTTTTATCCTCTCCAGAGGATCACGGAAGCGGTTTCGAATAGCTTGCAAGAAGGCCCGGACCGATGTTAAACATGGATCTCTACGGTCATGGCACTGCACATACCATTCAGCGGCCCTTCCTTTAAACACTCCTCCAATGGCTCGAACTCGGCTACCATCACTGGGGTAGAGATGACCGTAGTCCTCCATATGATCCCTCACTGCGGCGATAAAGAAAGCCACCTTGCAAGCTTCCCCTTCAAATTCCACCCTCAGAGGTTCTTTCTTCAATCGTCCTCCAAACTCTTGAGATTGCACTCTCCTCCCCTGAGGAGCCTCCAGCCTTGAGACTCCCCTTCCCATCCCTGCCGACTGCAGGGGGCGGCTCACCGGGACCGGATTCACCTCTGATGCAAGATGACCACCATCCGTCCACACTCCCATGGGAGATCTAGGACGTTCAGCTGCTGACGGTTCGCCATCCATCCACGAATAAAAAGTGAAGTCTCCTCCTCCCGGGGCACTCCACGTCGAATCCCTTGGCTCTCTCCTGGGCATAGCCCGAGACATCCTTCTCATGGTATGCTCCATCGCATCCATTCTACACCTCATCACCGCCAATTCCGATAGCGGTTCAGGTTCCGTGGTCTCACTACCACACTCCGCCAGGTCCACCTGAGCTGGGGCACTCTTCCCCTCAGCTTCTCTGGTCCCGCACTCCACTGGATCCACCTGAGCTGGCCCTTCTTTCAGCACAGCTTCTCTGGTTCCTCCGGCCATCCGGACACCTGTCTGAATGGGGCCTCGCTGCCCCATTCCTCTCAAAGCGCTCACCTGAGCGTCCCACAATCTCTCCGCTTCTCGGAGCTCGTCCACCTGGGCTGACACACCACACGCCGTCACTTCCCTGGACTCGTCCGGGAACCCCACTTGGTCAATGGTAGTCCACTCCCAATCCATGGTTCTCCGGACCTCTTCAGGAGCAATACTCCACATATCGATATACTCCTCTTCCTTCCAAGCCAACCTCTCCATTGCTGGGAAAGTTGAATGGGGCTTTAGCTTCTGTAATGACGCTCCAACTTCGGTAAGGATCACGCGTAGATAGAAGCACGGTCCAACACGATTTTATTGCAGGTACAACACTTGTAAAGCTAAAGCACCGTCCCGCCACCCAAACACACCTTTTATACCGAACCCCTCCCTTGCCCATGCAATGTCCAGGCAGGGTTGCACCATATCCGGGTGAATCAGCAAATCCCATAGTCCAAAGGGATGTGACCTCATTAGTCTCTGAGTCAGCACTAATAGTCCATTGTCCAATGTCCGAGTCCAGAAGAGGTTACCTCACTTCCCCTGGAGGCACCTGGAAGTTACATCACTCCCAGACTGACTCAGCATAGTCCTTCAGTAACTAGAGCAAAGGTCACTTTACTTCCCGGAGAACTGGGACAAAGGTCAGCACCACCTCATGGCAGGCTGGAAACCTGAGCTTCTTCCAAGCTCAGATTTCCCAGATCTGACATAGGCTTTAGACAGAGAAGCTACCTGGATGGGCCAATCTATCAGTTTTAACCTGCTTGTGCTGTCACGCCAGGCACTCAAAGGCTGAAACTTTGATGTGCTTTCTATCTAAACCCTGGGGGACTGTGGGTGCCTTCTCTTGAAGCTCAGAGGTCCCAACAAGTAAAACCACTTCAGGATGAAGTAAAACAAAGTTCTTTATTTGAGCAAAGTTATGTAGGAACTTGGTGCAGATCTTAGCAGTTTCAAAAAGGTTCAAAGGTAAACATTCAACTTACAAAAGGAATGAAGCAATTTCCTTTGATGGTTCTTTCTCTCTTGCTTAGTTGCTGGGACAAGGATTGGAAAATCCCCCTTTAACTTCCACCAATGACAGGGAAATCCTGAGATATTCCCTATCCTGACTCTGGCTGGCTATTTATCTTCCCTTATTTTAGCACAAAGTCCGTTTTAAAGACAAAACCACTGAAGTTGCAGCTAGGTAGCCCCAAAAAATACAGCAGGAAAGTGCAGGACTTCAGCAAGGTATATAACTGGCTAGCTATCTAAACTACAACAAAACAGCAGGTTGAAATTCCGTACTTACAATGGCCTGACCAAGCTGGCCTGTCCTGACCATATAAGCACATCTGAGTCCTTCCCTTGCTTGGAGAAGACTGAGAGGACCTTCAAAATGGAGATTCCCATCCCCAGGAAGAAAGGGGTGGGCTCTAGATCAAAAGGATACTTCAGCAGGACAATGGCTGCAAAGGTCCTGCAAACGAACTGCAAACTTAGTTAATGATTAACCACCAGGGTGCCACAGAGTCTGTAATGGACCCTGGAAAAATGGCAAAGGATGCTTTCCCTTTTTACTATGGGGCAATGCAAACAGATGTCTGGAAGACAGAACACTGCCCCCAATCTAGAATTCACATTTTTAAAAACAAATTGTTCATTTTTTTAAAAAAGTTAACAAATGAAATCAAATCATTAACTAATTGAATTCTTGTATTTTTCCCCCATTATTCCTGCAGTGGTGTTGAGTGAGGCAGAGCAAAACCCATACCTTTCTACACAATTAAGGCAAGGATGTAGACTGCTTTCCCTGTATTTCTATTTCAGCCAGCAAAGGTTAGGAAAGATGGGTATTGTGGTCCCAGGTTTTTGTAGGGGGCTATCAACACCTCTCTGAAAGCCTGAGACCACAATTCCCAGTGATTTAAGACAAGTTGGACTCTCAGTAGAACATAGTTTGCCAAGAAAACTTTGTGATAGGATTGCTTTAGGTTCCCCATAGGTTAGGAGTAACTTGAAGGCATAACGGTAATTCTAGCCAAATTTCATGGTAAACAAAGACTGAGCAAACTTGTACTCTCCAGATGTTGCTGCACTACAACTGTTAGCAGTCCTAATCAGCATTGCCATCGGGGTGAATGCCAGAAGAACATCTGGGGGATTGCATTTCACCCACCTCTATTCTAAGCACTAAGCTCTGATCCCCCTTTTCACCACCTTCTTATCCTCTCTGTGAACTCCTACTCACAAAGGTTTCTGGACTTAGTCCAGGACGATAAGCAACAATGGCCCAGTGGGGAAGGGATCAACCTTTCATTGAGCAGAGATATTGGACTGTAATATCTGCAAGTATTAAGACTTAATTGGGCAGAAAATAAATGGGGGGGTGTGTGGAAGCTACACCTGCTGAAACTGTTAATCTCACCGAATAAAGACATATCATAGCCTCACATGCACCCATCCCATCTCTCTCCTGCCTAAACTATGTACCATTTCCCATACAGAAAATACATAAGCTCCCCCCCAAAAGAAGAAAAGGACAAAAAATCAGCCAGTCTTGCCCAGTCATCTCTCCTTCCCTCACCCCAAAATAGATATGAACAGAGGACAATGTGGAAACCCACACCTCCATGGTTTCAAGCCACTATCTTCATCTGCACTCCTTTCATCACTACCAGAATATTACCTACAAGATTAGATCTGTGGCTGACTGCCAAATGTTTGTTATAAGTAAATCCAGGCTGTTTCTATGTGGGCCAAATAAAGTGAATTCACCTTTCAACTGCTGCAGGGACATCTGGATTCTCAGCAGAAGTGCTGCGTGCAGCTGTTAGTCTGACCACAGGGGAAACAGGATTTACAAAAGAGGTTCCTGGAAGCTCTGAAGTGATTCTGGTGTTTTGAGGTGTGGACAGCTGGATCAGACTTCATCCAGTGTCCATATGTCCAAAAGACTCACTGCTGTGTCGCTGGTCACAAGTAATTCCATGGTGGAGCCTTGCTAGAGACATCACTTCTTGGGAGACCACAAGGGCACCCAGCCATGGAACCAGGAAGCATGGGAACTGCTTGTGGCCAGCCACACCATGGCAACACTAACAGTTTCCATATGTCCAGCTTCTTCTGGATAATGAAAGAGCCCCAGAGATGCTCCAGCACCCATAGAGCAATTTAACATAGAATATTAGATCCAGCCCCAGTTTGAAATTAAGAAAATTCAACTGATAACAAAGAACAAAGAGCCTGGAGAAAGTACCTTATTGAATATAACTTCCAGAATTCTTTGCTGATATGGCCAGGTCTCTGTGATCTTCCTTACTGGTTGAACAGGTTTGAGAACTGTAGACACTAAGTGTTACAATAAGTAATTATGGCAACTACTTCTTCTTGATCATTTATTCATATCACACTGTCAGTCTGCATGCTACAGGTTAGTCACAATTTTCTCATCTTCAATCAGAAAGGCTATCTCAACACTTCAAGATATCTTGCCAGAGAAACAGTTTCATCTAATTGTACCCATATTTTGAAACATTTCTGAAAACTGAAGATGAAATAAAATTAATTGATGCATCAATCACATGGTTTCAATACTGGCAAATTAAAGAAAGTTTCCAGACAGATAAAAAGGAGGGTTCTGAAGTAGAAGAATTTTTTTAGGATAAAATATTAAAAATCGATAGGATGCTAATTAAAAGGATATACCAACAACTATTACTATGGAAACAGAATAAGAACAAGTCAAGGAGGTAATGTTAAAATGGGCAAAAGAGATAGGTCGATCTATAAACCTGGCAGAAAGGGAGGAAATATGGAGGAAGAAACTGAAATACACATACTCCATGGAACTAAAAGAGAACTGGTACAAGATGTTTTATAGATGGTACTCCAGAAAAATTGGCAAAATATAATAGAAGAAAAGTTGAGGGAAAGTGTTGGAAATGTGAGAGGCATAAGGGTGAAATTATCCACATGTGGTGGAAATGTAAAAAAGGTAAAGGATACTAGCATCGGATTTATAAAAAGATAGAAACAATTATCCACCTAAGATTTGAATTCAAGCCCAAATATTTTTTTACTTGGGATCACAGATTTTGAAATGGATATAAACACAGATAAGATATTCTCCTATCTTACAACAGCAGCCAGAATATTCTGGCACAATTATGAAAAACACAAAAAAAAACCACTATGGAAAAATTGATTTTCATGAATATGGACCTCCTCACCCAAAAACTTAAACAGAACAATCAACAAAACCAGGAAACAGACTGGGGGAAATTTATGGACTTCTTAAAAAAGGAAAATACAGGAATTTATATAAAAATAATTAAAAGAAACTCAAGGACTCGGAGGGAGGGGGGATTAGAAACCGACACTACAAGGACTAAAAGAGTTTAAAAGCAGAGGTGGCCCTTCAGCAAGGTTGAACCTGGAAGCAAACTCCCTCTGAAACTCAAATACACTCTTCTTTACCTCTCCCTTCTTTTTTTTCCTTCTTCCTTTTCTCTTCCCCAACCTTCCCAAGTTCCCTACTTCTCTCTGAATTCAATATTCCCCCACTTTCAATGTAAACCTTTTCAATTTTATTTCTTTGAGTTTTTTAACCTAATTTGCAATAAAAAGCATTTTTTTTAAAAAAAAAAAAAGAGAGAGAGAGAAACATTTAAATGGAGAGTGGGCTCTTTTAATTTGATTTTATTTATTTTTTGCAAAAAGTGGCATACATAGTGCTAAATATACTATTTTCTTTATAAGTTCAAGAAAGGCACAAAATGAATTCTAATGCAAAAGGGACAAAACATTTGAAATTATTCACCCACACATGAAACTAAAGCAAATACTTACATTTCTTTTAGATAGGTTCTTGAGTAGAACAGGCAAGCACAGCTACATCATGCCTGCCTAGTCTAAATCTAGCTACTGAAGAAAGGCTGTCTCTCCATACCAACCACCATCGCTCTGGCCTCTCAGGGAACACCATCATGCCTTGTCTCATATGGCTGATGAAAGACCCAACAATCCAAATCCAACTACTATTGCTGTGGCTTCAAGAGAGAGGAAAAGGCAATCATTCTCAACTGCCATTTCCTTTTCCTTCTGTGTAAACCTGTGGGCAGGGTACCATCAGATTAACAATTTGTAAGCTGATCTGGGAGTTCTTTGGCAGAAGGACAGACTATAAATACCCTATGAAAACAAACAAACCATTCCTTTAGGACTTACATCTGACAACTGTCAGATTCATATTTGACTACTGTCATTCATTTTTGATTTCTTCACATGGCCCTTTTGGGACTTGCCATTGTGCTGGCAATTGCTGGTGAAAGAGAAGGCAGTGGGGTGGTTCATGGTGGCCCGTGCACCCTTCTTTCTTATTTCATCACATGGTGAGGACAGGACAGGGTGCATTGGCACCCTGTCCCTCCCCCATCTGATGGCATAAAGGGTGGCAATGCATGGCAATGCGAGTTGTCCTTCCACTCTTTCCCCCATCATACGGAGAAAATGGAAGGAAAGTGTGGATAGCTCCAGCAGAGCTGCCCAAAATACACTTTCCTCCCAGTAGTGGCGGAGGAAGTGCCTTTCAGCACTTCCCCTTCACTTTGGGAGGAATGTGTGTGGAGCCTGCCATGCATCGTGTGATGGCGCACGGCAGGCCCCATCCTTGCCATGAAACAAAGCAGCAAAATGGGGCAAAAATTCCCATGTTAAGAGGCCCTAGTCCCTTGAGATGAGAACTGCTTCCTCAGAAAGGAATGCCACAGATGTTGGCTCTTTGCACGTTTCGTTTTGATCATAAATGAGTCAGACATATGAGCTGTCAAACTGGCAAAATTTAATGGACTAGCAAATTCACAAGGTTGGCTTCGGCACAAGTTTTGAAAGGTATGTTAGGTCTTCTATTTTCAAAGTACCACCTAGATACGTTTTTCAGGGATTTCGCCCAAAGCCTGATTGGTTATCCCAAGCTGCATGTCATATCAAGCAACCTTCGTGAAAGAGATGGGATTATACAAAAGACAGACAACAAATATAATGAACAGAAAATTAGCAAAAGGAAAGTCAAAGCAAAAAGTACAAAGGCAAGCTTACAGATGCACAATAAAAATAATGGCCACGGGTGATTATATAACTTTAACAATGAAGGCACTTAAATAGTTCAAGGTTTTTCATAAGTTGGCTCAAACATTAATCAGGGTCGAAACTGGAGTCATGAAATCAGAATAAGATTAGGACATAGAAAATGAACTATGACAGAACTATACAAGAATATAAAGAGTAAAGATATTTCCCTGAATATTAAAATGAGGCTTGTCCATGCCATTATATTTCCAACATATGTATGGTTGTGAAAGCTGAATGATGAAGAAAGCTGACAGGAAAACAATCAATTTATTTAAAATGCAGTGCTAGATTTCTATGGGTGCCCTGGATTGCTTAAAAGCAAACAAACAAGATTCTAGAGGAAATCAAGCTTGAACTCTCCCTAGATGCCAAAATGTGAAACTGTTGTACTTTGGTTATATTATTAGAAGACATGACTCACTTAGAAAATACAATAATTGGTATAGGGATAGGAAAAGTGAAATACGACGACAACAACAACAACAACGACGATACAGATGCATAGAGTCATCAGCAAGGAAAGCGTGGATGCCAGGATTCTGCAAGATCTGAGCACTGGGCTGCTGAAGATTGGATGTCTCTCATTCATAGAGCTGCCATAAGTCAAAGCTGCTTTGAAGGCAGTTAACAACAAGACAAAGCAGCAAGTTTTGATTGAGCACAGAATAAGGGCAATGCTGAAGGTCATTTCTTATTGTGTTTGAGGTTTCTAATCTGGGTGCCATGTTTATGATCCCAAGGGTTACCAGTCAGATTAGAACATGCAGCCCTCTATCGATTCAGGTCAAATGCACTGTGTAGGCAGCTGATGAGGCAGGACTTGTTTTATTTATAACAATGCAAAGAAACAGAAGATGCCAGTGACAGATGAAATTGAATTTTCACACATTTCTGGCTCACCTTTGAGTCCCCTGCAAGATTTTAAGAGTTCAAATGACTGGCTGCTACCTACAATTTATAGCACATTTTATCCCCAGGGCAGTAGTACTTGGAGGATTTCTGTTCCTAGGATTTCTATGGCAATGCATTTGTTTCCCCACTCTCAGCAATGTATTTCTTTATTTGTTGCATTCATATCTCACTATTCTTCCAAAGAGTTCAAACCCAGTTGATTGTCATCAGAAGATGATTGCCAATTGTTTGTGTCAAGACTGCTATTACTTTCAGAGTTCAGGGAATTATGCTGAGGGGTTGGTTTTTTTTCAGGGTCTTCAGTTCCTTAATAATCCATAATATTGTAATTTGCCTCCCCTACTCCCTTGCCATTCTCTTTGGAAGGCTTTCCATGCCAAATTCTGTTTCTGAACTTCATTTAGCGGTCTTGCAGAAGTCTGGGATTTCTGATAACAATGTGTTAATCAATCATTTTCTTTCCCTAAACTCTTGTAAAGAAATAAAACTATGTTTAAATTCACAGTGCCTCTGAGCTAAATTCCCCTGTTTTCATAGAGTATTGTGTATGATCTAATGCGAAGATAGGAACTGGCCAGTTGTTCAGAGGTTGTTGCATTGGAAATCCCAACAGCTCTAGCCAACTGAATCAATGGTCAGGAATGTGAGAGTTGCAGTCTAAAACTGGTGGAGGGCTGCAAGATGGCTACTTTAATTTAGTCTGTCAGAAGCAGTGTAGGATCCCAATTAATACTAGATTTGCTAGATACACATATACACATGATGTGCATTTACCTGTATTCACAAATAAGGACCTTCAATGAGATTTATGCCTGCAAGGAAAGTGTTTAGATACAAAGTTGGGTCAGTTTGTTCACTGCTTCATAGACAAATGTGGAGCATACTATTGCAAAGCAAAAGGATATAAATCAGAACTGGTGGTGGACAATAGGCATGGTAACAAATCGAAAAATGGCGATTCTAAAATCAAATGGGGGGGGATTTTTTTTTGATTAGTATATCAAAGACTTACAAAAAAATTCCCAAAAATTTCGGAAATGTAACTTAAGTACTAACGAAATTCGTTAGAAATTCGTATGCCAGAGCATGCGCTTTCCAGGTGGTTTTGGCCTACAACTCCCAGAAATCCTAACAGCTGGTAAATTGGCTGGGATTTCTGGGAGTTGTAGGCCAAAACTTGAATCAATCACACTGAATTCTAGATGGGACTCTCCAAATAGGAAGGAGGGAGGGAGGGAGGGGGTATTCTATTCTTGGAAGCAGCAAAAGAAAAGGAGGAGGAAACCCCCTCGCTCCTCGCTGCCTCTCTCTCACCCCGATCCCGAGGAGCGAGGGGGCCCAAGTTTGCCCAGGCTGGTCATATACCTACATTCTATGCACATGCAATAATACAGCAGTAATAGCAATGGGAATAAGAAGAGGTAAAATTCAAACCGACGTGTTCTGAGTGGTCCCTGCTTCATGCGGTGCAAACGGGCTCTTCTTTGTGAGCCCGGAAATTAGCCGGGAAAGACAGCGTTTTCTGCTTGGGTGCACACACATACATATTCTTTGGGGGGGGGGGGGGTTTGCTGCAGAATCTTCTCTATGAGGCCGGGATTCTGCAACAAATCCCCCCTCCCAAGAATATGTATGTGTGTGCTCCCAAGCTGGCTTTTCCCCCCCGGGCTAATTTCCGTTTGCACCGTTTGCACCGCATGAGCCCGTTTGCATGAGGCAGGGACCACTCAGAATACTTCGGTTTGAATTTTACCTCTTGTTATTGTTATTACTGCTGTATTATTGCATGTGCATGGAATTAGGTATGACCAGTTGGATTACTTATAATATTAGGCAGTGGCACTTACAGTAGCATTCATTCTATTATACATTAGGTTGGTTTCTCACCCCAATACTCTTTGATGCCTTAGATCCTGGCAGGGCAGGAGAGGCAGGAAAGCCTGGAAAAAATGTAAACAGAGAGGATTACTCAGAAGTAAATCTGCAAAGGAGGGCCCTTCATCCAAAGTGCCCTCCTTTGCAGATTTACTTCTGAGTAATCCTCTCTGTTTACATTTTTTTCCAGGCTTCCTTCCAGCCGAGGGAAGGAGCGAGTTTAGGGCTTGCCTTGCCATAATATTGGCAAGGGAGGCGGGAGGGTGGTGAGAGAGAAGGAGGGTGCCCCCTTATGCCCCCTTACGACCTAATAACGACACTTAAGAAAATCCTGGCCCCGAGGTTCTAAAAAGAAAGTCCACTTCCTGGTTGGCGTTCCAGGTGCGGAAACGCTCGAAAGTAGCATTTCTTACGAATTTCTTACGAATCTTTTAATTTTCATAACTTTTTTCCCATGCCTAGTGGACAACTGCCAGCAATGTGTGACTGGGTATGGGGGACTTCAAGTAATGGTGCTTAGTGTGAAAAGGACTATAGTGTAGTCCTTTTCTTTTCCTTTCATTAGTAATTCTGGTTGGCTGTATTTAACCACTTGCCAGGCCACATTGTTGTAACAGTGGAACCTCTACTTAAGAGAGTCCCAACTTAAGAGCATTTTGAGTCAACAAGGGTTAATCGGTCAAGATTTTGCTTTGACATAAGAGCAGCACTTTGAGTTAAGAGCTAGCACCAGAGGGAGTGCTAGCTTGAGAGTACAAAGCTTTCCAAAAATATAAATAAATCCCTGTATGACACATTTATCCCTGCATATGTCATTATCCAGATGTTTTCTTACCATGCCTTCTGGATGTTGTTTGAATAATAATCCTTGTAAACCTAATCCGTGGTAAGGAATACTGAGAGTCTCTATTCAACAACATCTGGATGGCTGCATGATTCTCATTCCTAATATATAGCCAATCTCTAATCCTGAGTAGAGCTACTGAGCCAATGGGATTTAAGTTGGTGTTAACTTGCTGTTTAGCCATTCATTCAGGATCCAGCCTGGGACTCGCTGCTGTATCAAGACAATTGAAATCTGTGGTGCTTTAATTAATACCTAATTCATTATGATTAATTTAAAGTCTCATTTCTTTTACTGGATCTTCTTGTAGACAAATGGCTAAGACTGGATTCAGCTCACTGTTCCTGACTGACAGGATACATTAATGCTAAACCCAATAGCTTAAGCTTGGTGATTAATATATATGGGATTTGAAAATACCAATACACTGACCTTTCTTAATACTAATTCACCTGAGTGTACAATGTTGTTCTAAGAGTGTCAGATCTAGTTGAAATCACACTGGATGGTACCCCCACCTCTACACAGCCAAAATGCTTCAATGATCAGCTAGGAATCTTCCCCAGCTGCCTTTCCACAAGGTATATTCTGCTCTCACTATTTACCATCTCAGATAATTTTTAAAAGTCCCATACAATCAAACATTCTTTAAACTGGTTGTTATGTGTCTTCAGGTCAACTCCAATTTTCCCTCTCCGTCCCTGCATCTTATGGTTTTCTGGGTGAGATATCTTAATGAGAAGATTACTCTTACCTTCCTATTACTCAGTCCAAGTCACCCAGTCAGTTTCCATAGCTGAGCAGAGATTCAGAGCCCAACATTCAAGCCACTGCGTCACACTGGCCTATCTGCCCATCACCATGTTGCCCTCCCACTGCTAAATTCTGATGCCATCCTGATCCTTCTATTTGGCTCTATCATCTCTTCATTCACCATCTCCTAACTTCACCAGTCCTTCTGTTGTCCAGTGAAAAGGATAGGGAAGCAGCACTGGTTACACTGGAGAGCAAGTAAGGTAGTAATGGAGTAAATCAATATAAAGGGGAGAAACTGACACATCCTTCCTCTATCTTTTCTGTTTCCACAGGGATCAGTAATCTGATGGTTTGCAATCATGTCCCAAGTGGACACCCTACCCTGCTGACTTGGAAAATATCCCCTGCTACTGGAATTCCTTAGAGCAGAATTTATGTACAGGAAAAAGAGTTTCATGTGGCGGGGGGAACCTTTCCAAGTGTTTACAGCTCATCGGGTGGCACAGGATGAGAGGGCAATTTTATTTTAGAAATGATTTGTCTCTTCACAGTGACAAATCTTGTTGTTTTGTGCTTTCAAATTGGTCCCAACTTATAGCAACCCTAAGGCAAACCTATCACATAGTTTTCTTGGCAGAGGTTTGCCTTCCTCTGAGGCTGAGAGAAAATAATTTGTCCAAGATCACCCAGAGGCTTTCCATGACTGAGTAGCTAAAATAAATATGAAGCCTAAAGATGCATCTGCACTGTAGGTGTAACGCATTTTGACACTATTTTAATTGCCATGGCTCAATCCTATGGAATCCTGGGAGATATAGGTTGGTGAGTAGCAGTGGTGTGCACAATATTGTTTTGGTGTACTGGATTTGAGGGATTTGAAGGATTCGGCTGCTGAATCCCTGGAAACAAACCTGGTGGCGGGCAGCAAAGCCTTAGTAAATACAGATCACAGCAACTGGATCTTTTCATTTAATGGGGCTGAGCAGCACTCTACCTGAGGTGGAGACAGCATATAGGCAATCTCACAAATCAGGCAATCTATAGCTCCTCCTCTTCCTTTTTTCCTGGCAGGCTTCTCCATCCATTCCAGAAACCACCACCACCCCAGCCCCCGCTTGAAACAAATAGGAACTCACTTTCCCAATATTGTCCCGCAAGACCACTGCATTCAGAGTCCCTTAACCTTCTTGTGGTTCCGAGCGTCAGAAACCTCCACCTGACCTCGACACAGAGGAAAGCCTTCAGTGCCATAGGTCAAATTCTGTGGGATGCTCTTCCTCCTGAGGTCCGCGCGCTCTCCAACTTGCTAGCCTTTAGGAAGGCCTGCAAAACGTTCCTATTTGGGCTGGCATTCAGTTAACAACTTTAGCCCTAGGCCCGGGAGTAGAATTCTACTCATGCCAGAAGAATGGGGAGTTTCATTGATATGAAAGTGATTTAGGTTAATCATATGTACTTAAATTGAAAAAAATTCTTTAAAATCAATAGATAGACTGATTGCTCTGAAACCTGGTGGGATTGCTGCCCCGCTCATGTTATCTTACTGTACCACAATTTGAGGGGATACCTCTTGCAGGTTTTTTTAAAAAAATTAAGTGTGCCAAGTTTTACCCTGATAGCTGTAAAAACGCAGAGAAACAAACCTCGAAATTTTTCCTATTGCTGCTAATGAAACAAATCTTAATGAAGTCATTATAAAGCTTTGGAGATTTGGGTTATGGATTGGAATTGTAGCCCTTTCAATCTTTAAAGCAGGGGTCATCTGAATCTCCAAAACAAATTACTAATTGAATATCAGCCACTTCGCACACCTCTAATAGATGCCCCCTAATTCCAAACTCATAGTTCAAGGCTCAAACCACTACATTATACTGGCTCCCATAGAAAGAAAAATGCAGGATGTTTGAAATGTGCCTGCAACTCCACTTTCATACAAGGTCAGCAAACAATGTAAAACCCAACTCCAGAACATTTATAGCTGTAATTATATCTGCCATGTATCCAGAAAAAATGGGAAGGAGCAACTCAATCACGGTTCCAACCAATCCTGTCAAATCCGCCAACACTTGGTGCAGATGCCCTCTTGTTTCAAAGAACGATTCCTGAGAGCTCTCATGCGCTGCCATGGAAACAGTTTATTGGAACTTTGCCAGAGGGACACCCAGGTTCATAGCTTTGATCAGCCAGGAAGTTGACTGGGTGCCCTTGAGCAAGTCGCTGTCTCTCAAATTAACCTACTTCACATAGGTATGAAATGAAGATATAAAGGATAAGCCCTTCAATACTTTGGGAAATGGCAAACATACCTGTGTGACAAACAAATGCCATTTAAAAAAATCACAGTGCTTTGTGATCTGTGGCTGAAGGGCCCTATTTAGTCCATGGATGACCTGAACTTTTCAACCAAGTGTGAAAAATATTGGCTATCATCCAGTATTTTTGGTACAGCCAGAGTTACAGATACATAACTACTCTGTATTCATGCCAGCCCTCCTTAAGAGCCAATATGCAAAATGGGCAAGGCTGGTCTGTTCAGCTTCTGATCAGGGTGTAAGTAGGGTGCGGCTTCCACCTATCTTCATGTCAGCTATTAAGTCTGTGACATCAGAAATGGGCCCCTATTGCAATTCCCCGCTGCAGCCTTCCTCTGCATCTTCCTCCTTGTGCTCCAATCAGAAGCCAAACAGTCCAATCAGCAGCCGAACAGTTCTCCCTTGCCCAATCTGGCAGCTGGTTCTTAAGGTGAACTTGGGGGTGCTGTGCCAGGAGATGCTACTTAGTAATATGTACATAACTAAGAAGTTAATGTACAATATCAGCAATATTTCCTTTCTATGTCCTTTATGTTACATTTAAGTCTATTCTTTAAAGCAAGGGATCCACAGCTTTCGTCATATTCTCAAAAAGCTTGTAACCTCCCCCAAAAAGGACAAGTAAGCTAGTCCATACATCCACAAAGTACTTCCCATCAGTTGCTCTAAACTGTAGTTCCCATCACCCTCAGTTAGTATCCCCAATAGACTGGCCTGATGGGATTCAAGTCTGAAGCATTGTGTTTAGCTTTGGGACTTGGCACTCTGGAGTCCCATCAAGGCCACAATTGTAGCAGATGGTAAGATCCTCCTTTCCATGGCAGATTCTGCACACATGCACATTGCAGCAATGGCAGCATAGAAGGCTCCTTTGAAACTAGCAGTAGATTAGAAGTGACAATCAACTCAATACCCAGGCAGAGGCAGCTCATGATCAAAGAGCTTTGATTAGCATAGATCAGTGGCGGCAACATGAGGAGGAGAAAATGGAAAGAGGAGCGAAGAAAAAAGAAATGGAGTGGTGTGTGTAATGAAAGTGGGGGGAGGTCATTTGTTTGCTCAACAGCATCTCCATCTGTCTGTCACTCCCATTGTAATTTCCTCCCAGTACCTTTCTCCAAAGAGGTCTCAGAGGGAAACTGAAACAAAGGTTAAATCTAGATAGAATTGGATGCTGTTGAAGAGCATCATGTCTTAGATCATAACAAATTTTCACATCTGTGTCACGTCTCAATTCCATTTAGCACAGTGTAATACTCATTGCCAGCCTAAAAACCACATTTCACTAGATTTCAGTAATGGAATAAACAAAAAAAATATGATTGTGTAAGTTTGAAACACCCACTACCTCCACAGTTTACCTCACATGGTGGACAGGAAAAAAATACTAAAACCTTTAGCCCAATTATATCCGGTAGAGAAATCAAGGTACTGCATTTCTTCTTGTTTTGAAAAGCGGTATGCCCAGCAACTCTCAGCTGGTAAGAGTGTGCTCCTATCCATAACCTTTGACTCAGAGCAAAATGCTGCAATTTCAGAAACAGACCAGTTAAGTTCAGGCTAGAATGGTAGTGTCTTGATCGAAACCTAAATTCTAATTTCAAAATCCAGTCATTGGAATGTAAAGAAACATTTAAATTTAAATTTAAAGAAAGAAGAACAAAGGATGGGTTGCCTCTGTTATCACCATGTCCCTCTAAACTGGTGTGATGATTGCAGAACCATGGTAGCAGTTGGAAATGTCTTTAATGTCAGGTTACTACTATATAGCAAAGTTACGACTGAAGAAAAACAATGATACTTCCCAACCACCACCACCCACATCTTTGACGATACAATAGATGTAGGTCTAGAACATCTGTTTCAATCCCCAAAACCCCATCCCCTCCTCCCAAAAGTTCCCACATCCAGCCTCCAGGTTTTCTGGTCTGAGCTGGTTCATGTTATCAGGCTCCTTCCTGCTCAGGGCCCCAGATGTTTTCATTCATTGAACTTGGTTATGAAACTCATGGCATGGAGGTATTTTGGTGTCGAACACACCAAATACTGACAACTGAGTTCACGAGGACATTTGGGAAGGTTCACATTTGCAGTGTCACTTTATGGCAGAAGAATTATGCTTCCTTTTTATTACTCAGAACACTGTCCAAAGCAGAATAATCAGGTTGGAAAGGAAGAAATGCCGATTTTCACAAGTTAGTTTCCGGTAGCAGAGGAATGGAAGGTGGTACTGGTCGAGTTCAAAGCTAGTAGAGGGTAAATTTTCACCAACATACTTAAACAGAGTCCTGAGCTACATCTGCTTTTTAAAAAAATAATCTGGAGTACTGTGCTCTGGAGCTGCCTCAGATGTAGCATGGGAGTACTCCCAAAGGTCTTTGGGTCCATACGCCAGACCAGGCTGAGAGCACATAGGGTTCACTGTCACTACTGTTTTGTCAGCCAAAGGTAGCTCCTGCTGATGTCATCACTGATGATATCACAATAGCACACTCAGTCATGTGACCAGCAGAAGGGACATTACCAACAAGGCTCTGCTGAGAAGTTACATCCAGCTTGTGACACACAATGATTGTTGACATGGGGACACTGAATCAGGCCAGATGCACCCAATCCAGCTGCTCATACTTCAAAAGTCCCAGGATCACTCTGGAGTTTCTAGAAAGATGGAGAGTCAATTTCAGTTCCCTGGATTAATGGTTGGAAGAAGTTCTGCTGCAAGACCTATAGCAGTTGCGAGGTGAGTCCACTTTATTTAGCTCGTGTACACATGAGACAGCTACCAAACAGGAAGGATTGGGACAGTCAATCTTGTGGTAGCAGGAAAGAGATTTCCCCATACACTCCCATTTGCTTTAGGATAGAGGTGTGTTAGGCATTGTTATGCCGGTCATTGTCCTGCTGATCAAATGTCACAGTAAAGAAGGTAGTAGATACCTTTTTAAGTGTATTTTTTAAAAAAACCAGTTGCACTTTCATAAAGAATGAAGAATATTCCAGCCCCACTGTTCATCTCTTTTACCATTATGAGGAAAACTGCGTGGATGCCTAGCCTACAGGTGAGGGTTAATCACATATGAAGAGCATTTTATTCTAGGAATACAACATAGGAAATGGCTCTTTTTCACCAAAAAGTTCAAAGCCTGAAGACTGAGCAGCATCCTTTGTGAGAGGCCTGTTACAAAATGCTAGAAAACTGTGATTTTTGGAGACAAAAAGGAAGAGCATATCAAAGGCACCGAGAGGCAGCCTAAACAAAGAACTCTCAAAAGAGAGTGCAAACGCAAAGAGAGTTAACCCTTAACACTGCAACAGAGGTGGCAAAGCATTCATAAAAGATAAAAATAAGAGCAAACAATAAAAACAATCAGAAAGCATTCTTGAGGGGTTTACAGTAAACAGAAAACAAATCCGAAGCATTGTCCAGCCACTAAAAAAGAAGTGCTAGGAAATTCTCAAAAAGCCACTTGAGACTGTTCTCTGGTGAAATGAACCACTGAGAAGAGGAACCACTCAGATTTCTACGCTGCCATTTAAAATCTATATTCTCTGCTTTGAACTGGATTATATGACAGTGTAGACTCATATAATCCAGTTCAAAGCAGATAATATGGATTATCTGCTTTGATAATATGGATTATCTGGCAGTGTAGAAGAGGCCCAAGCAGAATAGTGAGTCTAAAAACCTGGGATATTTTATCACAGCCTTTCACACTAGAAAGATAAAAAGAAGGAGCAAATGCAAGTCTGAATGGGATTATTCTCATGTCTAATTGCTCATAATAATATATGGAGGGTATAGTATCACATGCAATAACACTGGTTAACATATATTTTAGTGCCTCAATGTTTCTGGGTATATTTGACCCACTGATTCCAAAAATGGAACCAGTTTTCCACACTAGTTTTTGAGATACAGTACATATGCCATATATCTGCTCGCCCATAGAAAATGTTGATAACAATATCTAGGAAACTAGAGCTGATGCAGTCTATCCACTGCAATTTTTTTAATCAGTGCCCCCAAATAACTCTAGGAACAGGCCTAAAACTGAATACACAAAGATTATTTTCTGCTGAAGCTGTGTAATCAAACACTGATGGCAAGACTGTTGATTTCAAAATGGATACAGGTGTCCCAAATGACAAAACTCTCAGAAGGAATATGTGGTGTCTTCAGACCAATTCCAATTTGAAATCTGCCAGCATCACCTGAAACAACTCAAGAGTCTGATCTGCACGGATCAATTCTCTGAAGGAAAAAAAACATTCTACACAGGTAAAGGCTTGCATTTCAACAAGAATAGGATTTAGAAGATCAAAGTAAGATATTCTCTCAACTTACAGCATAGGTGCCGAGAGGAAAAATAAGACATTTAAGGAGTGAGGGAAGAGTATCTTAAAAGATTATTTTCAGG
Source organism: Anolis apletophallus (assembly GCA_030556195.1). NCBI lineage: Eukaryota > Metazoa > Chordata > Lepidosauria > Squamata > Anolidae > Anolis > Anolis apletophallus. The sequence continues at coordinate 144,711,373 of JARBWK010000001.1, read as the reverse complement.
TCATGGAGGATGCATAGATATTATTTCGAAGGATGATGTTCGACCATGTAGAATAAATTCACTATATTTTCCATTACAAGACAAAAGAGGAGGGGGAGGGGAGCAGGCAGGATGTATAGATGTATTTTGGCAGGATGTATTTTGCTGTTTTCTTTGTGATTGTGTTGTGAGCCGCCCCGAGCAACTGGAAGTGGTGGCAGATAAATGCAAATAAATAAATAAATAAATAAATATGGGAGGGAGGGAGGGAATCTGGATTGAAACAATAGATGTAACAATATTTGAAGGACCATACCCTCCTAGATGAGCCTCCCTTGACTATGAGGAATTAAGTAGAGCCTTTTTTTCCTGCCCTACTATCTTCTCAGGTATGTCTGGTGACAGTGGCATCACTAGAAAGGGTACAGGGCGTGTAAATCATACCAGATTGCATCCATATTACTTGTGCAGTGTTTTAACAGAAATGTATTTTTAAAATGTTTAGTTAAATATAACTCCAAAACTATTATTGTAAGTTTAGTTTACATGTTTTACATTCATTACCTATAAGGCTAAAACTCTTGCAATTTATATTTTTCAACCTTCTAGTAATGCTCAGGTGCTATAGTTACAGCTATAATTATTACCCAGTTACAATGACACTTTGAACTAGTGTCACAACACACACAGTTGTTTTAATTGTTGCTGTTTTTGTTAAAAATAAATAATTGTCTATATTGTTCAGTTTTCTGGAATTTTAGCTACAGTATTTTGTTATAGGTCTGGAACCGGTGGAGGTCTTTGGTGGGTGACAGCATGAGTTACAGCACAGGGTGACACCAACCCTAGTGTCTGGTGGGAATGAGAGGGTTATCTCACAATAGTTGTTCCTAGGCTCTTTTACTGCAACAGCTAGAATGGTCATCTCTTTGGTTTCCTTCTTTTGAAGGCAAAGACTTTGTTATTCTGAGACACTACTGCCAATTGTTTGCTTTTATGGAAAAGGTTTGGATAGAGCTGTACTGTTTTTAACAGCTGTCATTCGTCAATGCAGTTTTACATAGCTTTTAATTGAGTTTTAGTTTCCTTATTCTTGCATTATTGAATAGTAAGCTTGTGTATGTTATTATCCATGCCATATCTGAATATATTTGTAAACTGACTTGATTCTAAATTGATGGAGGAGGTAGAATATTAGTGAAGTGAATCATCATTATCATCCATCATCATAAAAATTGCAGAGCTAGTTGCAAAGTGGGCATCTAAAGTGGCTGAAGTTGCTTTGTTTTTTTTAAGTAGAAAACTCTAGATAAATCTAAAATGACTGAATGAAACTGAGCTTAGAGTAGGACTGGGAAACTTGCATCCCTTCAGATTTTGGATAGTTGTTCTCCTCCTACTGTGCAGTTTGGCCAACAGTGATCCATTGGGGTTACCATAACATAGTATACATATTTGAAAGATCAGCAGATCCAAAAAGCTATGGCCAGGATTCTGAACATCTCTGGTAGACTTAGTGGTTCTCAACCTGTGAGTCCCCAGGTATTTTGGCCTTCAACTCCCAAAAACCCCATCCAGTTTACCAGCTGTTAGGATTTCTGGGGTTGAAAGCCAAAACATCTGGGGAATCACAGGTTGAGAACCATTGGGTTATAGGGAACAGCTAACTCCCCCATTGAAACAACTTCACTGGCAAGTAGTTTGTTATGTGAAAAATTCAAAGTGCTGGTTATGACTTTTAAAGCCCCACATGGCTTGGTACAATACAATCTAATAGGCTGTTTTTTCCAAAGACGCCTTGCCAAATATTAAATGCATCAGGGAAAGGCTTATGCTCAGTTCCAACGCCCTCGCAATAACTTTTGATGACAAAGCCTTCTCTGTAGCTGGCCCCAGTTTGTGGAAGTCCCTCTCATGAGAGATACAGTTGGCCCTCTCTCTGTGCTCTTTCCACCAACACATAAAGACCATTCTATTTAGGCAGTTTGTTGGCTCTTAACTGAAATGGTGGCAGCATCTCTTAATGCAATATGCTGTGGTTTTATGTTGTGAAGTGCCTTGTATAATAGATACCTGATATAAATTATTTTACAGATAAAATATCAGCAATAATCTTGAAATAAAGCAAATAATAATAAGGGGCATAAAGTACCGTATTTTTCGCTCCATAAGACGCACCGGATGATAAGACGCACCTAGATTTTAGAGGAGGAAAATAGGAAAAAAATATTTTCGCTCCCTCTAAAATCTAGGTAAGTCTTATCAGCAGGTGCGTCTTCTCAGCTCGTTAACAAGCCCTCTGCCTCCTTTTCCTTCCCCCACCCTTTCCTTGAGGGAAGAAAAGGTGGGAACGAAAGGAGGCAGAGGAGGGGGCGAACCGCGTCGCGTCAGCTCTCGCGACGGTTAGCTCCGCCTCCTTTTGCTTCCCTCCGCCCTTTCCTTGAGGGCGGGAGAAGCAAAAGGAGGCGGAGGAGAGAGCAGGAATCGCGTCGCGTCAGCTGTGACGCGAGCGGTTCGCTCCGCCTCCGCCTCACTTTTGCTTCCCTCCGCCCCTTTCCTTGAGGCGGGAGAAGCAAAGGAGGCGGAGGGAGAGCGAACCCGCGTCGCGTCAGCTGTGACGCGAGCGGTTTGCTCCGCCGCCGCCCTTTGCTTTCCCGCCCTCAAGGAAAGGGCGGAGGGAAGCAAAAGGAGGCGAGGGAGAGGGAACCGCGTCGCGTCAGCTGTGACGCGAGCGGTTTCACTCCGCCTTCGCCTCCTTTTGCTTTCCCGCCCTCAAGGAAAGGGCAGGAGAAGCAAAGGAGGCGGAGGGAGGAACCGCTCGCGTCAGCTGTGACGCGGCGGTTTGCTCCGCCTTCGCCTCCTTTTGCTTTCCCGCCCTCAAGGAAAGGGCGGAGGGAAGCAAAAAGGAGGCGGAGGGAGAGCGAACCGCGTCGCGTCAGCTGTGACGCGAGCGGTTTTTGCTCCGCTCGCCTCCTTTTGCTTTCCCGCCCTCAAGGAAAGGGCAGGAGAAGCAAAAGGAGGCGGAGAGAAGGAACCGCTCGTCAGCTGTGACGCGAGCGGTTTGAGCCTCCGCCGCCTCCTTTTGCTTCCCCCGCCCTCAAGGAAAGGGCAGGAGAAGCAAAAGGAGGGCGAAAGGAAACCGCTTCGCGTCAACTGTGACGCGAGCGGTTTGCTCGCCGCCGCCTCCTTTTGCTTCCCGCCCTCAAGGAAAGGGCAGGAGAAGCAAAAGGAGGCGGAGGGAGGAACCGCCTCGCGTCAACTGTGACGCGAGCGGTTTGCTCCGCCTTCGCCTCCTTTTTGCTTTCCCGCCCTCAAGGAAAGGGCAGGAGAAGCAAAAGGAGGCGGGGAGAGGGAACCGCTCGCGTCAGCTGTGACGCGAGCGGTTTGCTCCGCCTTCGCCTCCTTTTGCTTCCCCGCCCTCAAGGAAAGGGCAGGAGAAGCAAAAAGGAGGCGGAAGGAGAAAGGAACCGCTCGCGTCAACTGTGACGCGAGCGGTTTCCCTCCCTGCTCGCCTCCTTTTGCTTCCCCCGCCCTCAAGGAAAGGGCAGGAGAAGCAAAGGAGGAGGGAGAGGGAACCGCTCGCGTCAGCTGTGACGCGAGCGGTTTGCTCTCCCGCCTCCTTTTGCTTTCCGCCCTCAAGGAAAGGGCAGGAGAAGCAAAAGGAGCGGAGGGAGAGGAACCGCTTGCGTCAGCTGTGACGCGAGCGGTTTGCTCGCTTATCGCCTCCTTTTGCTTTCCCCGCCCTCAAGGAAAGGGCAGGAGAAGCAAAAGGAGGCGGAGGGAAGGAACCGCTCGCGTCAGCTGTGGCGAGCGGTTTGCTCCTGCTCGCCTCCTTTTGCTTCCCCGCCCTCAAGGAAAGGGCAGGAGAAGCAAAGGAGGCGGAGGGGAGAGGAACCGCTCGCGTCAGCTGTGGCCGAGCGGTTTGCTCCGCCTTCGCCTCCTTTTGCTTCCCCGCCCTCAAGGAAAGGGCAGGAGAAGCAAAGGAGGCGAGGCGGGAGCGAACCGCTCGCGTCACAGCTGACGACGTGACAGTTCGCTCCCTCCGCCTCCTTTTGCTTCCTCCGCCCTTTCCTTGAGGGAAGCAAAGGTGGGGGAAGCAAAGGAGGCGGAGGGAGAGGAAACCAGCGTCCCTCCGCCGCCGCAACGGACAGTAAGTGCAGAGAGTTTTTTAAAATCTGATTAATTGAACACACAGTAGAGACTGCTGGTCCCATAGTCCTTTTAAGACCTGTAGTACAGGGGTGCCCACACTTTTTCATCATGCGAGCTACTATATGAACAATCAAGTTGAAAAGATCACCTGTTGTGCATGTGAGCGTGCGCGTGCACGCGCATGCTCCTACTGCAGCCTTTCGTTTGCGCGGGGCTTCTTTCTTGCCTGCCCACGAACTTGCCGCTGCGCGGACCCAGGAAGGGGATCCTTTTTGCCTACGCGCGCGCTCTCTTTTAATGTCTTTGTTGCCTTCCTCCTTCCTGCTGCGCGCTTTTGCGAAGCAGGAAGTCCCCATCCCATCCTGCTTCTTGCGTGCACAGCAGGCCCCTCCCACGCACGCAGCAGGAGGTTATTTATAGGCGCACCCGCCAGCGCTCCCGCTAGATATGGCTTCGGCGGCGGCTCGGAAGGTGCAGGGCTGGGAAGAGGGGCCGCCTGGCTGCTGCCTGGGCAGGGAAACTCAACTGAGAGAGGGACCCATGTGAGGCTGGAGCCTCCCCACAGCAGCCTCCCCCCTCCCTTGAGGCTTCCTTACTTGTGCAGGAAAAGGAAGAGTGGAAGAGGTGTTTTCCCAAAGTGGCAGATGCAGCGGGGGTGGGGGGCGCCCGTCCTTCCTTCCTTTCGAGAGTGTCACTCAGAAAGGACGCCCAACTGGACGGCTGGCAGGAAGGAGGATCCCTCCCACTGGTGGCAGTCCATGCCCGCGGGAGGGAGGGAGAGAGAGGGTGGCTCTTCCTAGCCGGCTCTGAAGAGTCACCCTCTCTCCCTCTCTCTCCCGTGGGCCCTCGCCGCCTTTCTCCTTCGAGGGTGAGGGAGGGTGAGGCCGAGAAAGGCGGTGAGGGCACAAGCAGCAGCAGCAAGTGGAGTCTCCATCCCTGCAGCCCTCTCCTCCTCGGGTTCAGCCCCAGGAACACGGCGGAGCCCTCCCTCCTCGCCCCCAACCAAGGAAAGAAAGCAGCCCCACACAGCTCGCTCGCCCAGGTCTCGGCTTGGAATGGGAGTCCCGAGGGCAGCAGAAGGGTTTGTGGCGGGGCTTCCTTGGCTTTGCCCCACTTTGCCCGACGTCCTTCGCCTCTTTCTCTCTCCCTCTCTCCTTCCAGCGCCCGCCTGCCTGCCTGCCTGCCTGCCAAAAGGATCTGAAAAAGTTCTCCGGATTTCTTTCTTCTCTCCTTGGCTCTCTCTCTCACACACTCACACACATTCCCTCCATCCTTCTCACAGCCTCGCATCCTATCCATGCGCGTGCCTTCGCCTTGCTCCCCCCCCCCCCCCAGCAGCAACCAATGGGCGGTCATGTCACCACACCGTGCGTGGCAAGATGAGCACCAGGGCCCGCCCACTAAAGCCTCATTTTGGCAAAAGAAGCCCCGGGAAGGCGGCGGTGGGAGCGCACGTGCGCGCACATGGCAGGAGCGCGCCATCCGGCTGGTGAGGCCCAAAGATCACCTGGAAGAGGGCCGAAGATCACCTAGGTGCTCCCGATCACCATAATGAGCACCCCTGCTGTAGTAGATAGCTACCTTTCCTCAGTTAGGTGCTGTCTATCTATCTACTTCTAATCTAGACACACACCCAAGAAGCTGAGATTCTTCTGGAAAAACTGTGATGATCTTTGTCTTTGCACTATGTGTTGGTATAGCTTATAGCTCTGTTAAAAGAAAATAAAACCTCTGCTCCTTGCACAGACCAGGCTTCTTCACTCTAGCAATGTCCAATTGGCATATTTAACCAGGATGTTAAAATAGGGACAGAAAGTGAGGTGAAATCTGAACAGGAGCACACTGTGTGTGTGTGTATGGCTGGAGTTATGTTTAAAAATGTACCTGTTCAGACTTACATAGAAATTCAACCTAAGAACAAACCTACATTATTTATAACTTGGTGACTGCCTGTATAAGATTTTCCTGTCCTTTGTTATAACTATATGTAGCCTTTCTTGGGTCCCATCTCAATAGAAAGGCAGGGTTAACATAAAATGAAATAAAAACAGATAATGCAGCCCAAAAAAATATTTGTGTCTTGGTTTTAAGTGCTCTTTGTGGAGCTATTTGAGGCACTGATTCAAAAAAATTGCATTGGATAGATCACATCAGCTGTAGTTTTTCAGATATGATTATCATGATTTTTCCATGGGCTAGCAGATGAAGACTGGTATACGGCATATGTTATGTATGTCAAAAACCAGAACTGACGGGAGGGAAACTGGTGACATTTTTGGGATCAGAAGATATAATACACCTAGAAACAGGACTAATCTTTGAGACATGAAAATGTGTGTTGACTAGTATAATAGTTCAAGTTCACTTTATTATGGTCAATGACCAGCTCAAGGGAAGAAGGACATAGTCCTGCACAAATACATCAGATCTAAGGGTCAAGAGATTTAAAACTCCAGTATAATAGATAGATATTAAAGATGATTTGATCAGAAGTTCATCAATATTTGATGTGCCAAAAATTACCTTGCCCCATGTTAAATAAAAGTTGACTCTCCCTAGACAAGAGCATTTTCTCACAAAAACAGGTAAAGCTGCTTCATCTAAATGCAATGCATTTTGTGGATTCTAACAAACTCATTTCACAAATCCAAGTGTGACACTGACTATGTTTGTAACACCACGTGGAAGATTACTTTCCAGATCTGTTCAGTTCCTGAAAATGACTAAGCTACTAATATACAAATTCCCTCTGAACAAATCTTGCCAATACAACCTTTGGATAGATTTGCCTTATGGTCACTGTTAATCTGAAATGACTTGAAAGCACATAACAACAACAACAGCAACAATAACAACACAACCACACAATTAGCAGGTTAAAACTCCAGCCTGATCAACTTAAATTGAGTTATCCCTTCACCCTTCTGAATTTTGACAAAAAGATGCATGTAAAGGTAAAATAAGTTCAGCCTAAGCATACCAGAAACTGTTAGAAAACTGGAAGCACTCAATAATGTTACAGACATCCTTAGGCATCCTTAGGCATAAAGCAGTAAACTTCTTGGGCCCTTACACCTTCCAGATACATCTACAATTTTAAAGCTTTTTAATGAGCTCCTGAAGAAAGATACAATCTGCCTCCAGGAAGAGGCTGACTGGGAAACTGCTTTTCAAAGTGTAGGAGGAAGGATCTCAACCTCTGTTGTATTGAAATTTTACTGTATGAGCAAGCGACAGGCAATGGTGAGTGCCAATGCTGGTGGCTACAGAAGGGAAAGCATTGTGCTAGAGCAAAGTGAAGAGGCATTGAAACCAGCTCTATTTTGCTCGATTTGTACAGAAGAAGAGAGGCAATATGCACATATTTAAAAAGAATGTCTCAATTATTTTGAGCTAACACATGATCACAAACCACTAATTGATCTAGTTAATTAGAAGGACCTTCTTTAAGATGTCAGTTACTTCTGATAGGACTTATTTGGTTCAGCCTAGTTGCTGATTTCAGGAAAGTCTTGGATTCCCAACTGGCTATTAAGAAGGCCACCCGAGAGTTGAGATCCTTCATCAAGTGAAGGCACAATGAAACATAGTATAACTTACACTCACAGAAGTGTACATTGGAGGCACTACATTGGGGATACAATTCTTCTTGAAGAAAACAACTAGTAATTTTATCAATTTTCCTCCCACTGTGAGAAAGTCTTTGAAAGCCATATTTCTGAAGCCTAATTGCAATTCAGGACTTATTCTACACAAAGCATGCATGTGGTTATTTTTGACAGAAGGAGGCAGCATTTTTTAGTACATAACAGTATTTAAATATGCAGAAATATTATTTTCAGTGCAGAAGAAAAGGTTGGAGGAGAAAGTATGTTGCAATGGCCTGATTTAGTGGAGGGGAAATAACATTAAACCTCCAGAAAATCAATCATTATCAATTGACCACTTCTACGAGTGGTGATTCTTTACAAATGATCAAGGAAATCTATAAGGCTGAGGTCATCACTGCAGCAGCTTGTCTTTCAAGAATTTTATTTTTTGGTGAAGAAGTGGCTGTGTGATTGTTAGGCACATAGCTGTTAGGACAAAGGTAGAAGGACAGATACTCCACCCTACTTGTAGATGTGCCATTCTTCTCTAATTTCATTCCTGAAGGATGTATTTCTTTGTGCTGTAAGAAAACATTTTCAAAGTTCACCCAATTAAGGATTTTTTAATCTGTACAAAATTCACATATTGTATTGTTGCACAGAGGAACAGCATTATGCTCAAGAAACAACTTTTTTTGCACATTCAATGATGTTTCTGTGCAAGGTCATTATTTTATGTGTTTTCTGTGCAGATTTTGCAAAAAACACATTGGCAACTTCAAAGATTCTCATCAGTTCAAGTTTCTCCTCATCACGATTTCCCAGAATTCAAGTAAAACATTTTTTTTACCATTTCTTAATATTCTTTGCATCTCTTACCCATCCCTGCTATGATTACCAGTAACTCAAAAAAAGGGAAATAAAATATAAAGTGATAGCAGTGGCAAGTTGTTTAATTTATATCCCACCTTTCTTCCAGAATGGGTGTCAAGTCAGCCCACAATAATTTATATTGTGGGCTGCCTTGGGTCCCATTCTGGAAGAAAGGTGGGATATAAATTAAACAAACAAATTGCTATCTATGGCAAACAAACAAACAAGTATCTCTCTTTCCTATAGCCCAAAAGTCACTGTTCTGTTTAAAAAAGTTTAAAAGATGGAATTAAACTCCTGAAAAATAGCAGGGACTACCAAAACATCAAAGTACTGAAGAAAATGTAACACATTAAATATCTCTGCTATTGCTGTTGGTTGCATTTGTTTAATGTGGTAGCTGCAAGCTGAATATGTCGTTCCAGGTTTTGAAAAAATGAAATAAAGAACTGTTCAATGAATTATTCATAATTACAGAAAATCCTAGATCAGTTCAGTTAAAGAAAGGGCAAAAAACACACACAACAAAATATAACTATGGTGCACTTTCAGGCTGTGAACAATTCAGCCATATCCAAGGTGTTGATGGAGCTCTCCCATTTGATGAAAAGTACATGGACTCACAGAATCATTGAGTTAGAAGAAACCAAAAGAGTCATTTACACCAACCTCATTTTATCATGCAGGAACACACAATCCTTGCACTCCTGGCAGATAGCCATCCAGCCTCTGTTTAAAAGCCTCCAGAAAAGGAGGGTACACCATACTCCCAGGCAGCATATTCCACTGTCAAAAAGCTTTTACCAAAGTAAGTTCAGCAGTATGACTGACACCTCAATTACTACCCCACTGCATTGGAAACACCACTACTAGTACAGTTCATTATGCTACTTTATTCCAACAGCCCTCAGATTTAGTTGTTTAATAGTCTTTTTAAAATATTTGTATTTGGCACTCTATATTGCAGTTATGAGTAAAAAAAACCATAGAGGTATGCACCCACAACTTCTCCATCTTCACTAAACCTATAGAACAGGCATCCTCAAGCTGCGGCCTCCAGCTGTTTGGGCCTCCAACTCCCAGAAGCCCTAACAAGCTTGTTCAATTGTCAGGAATTCTGGGAGTTGAAGGCCCAAACAGCTGGAGGGCCGCAGTTTGAGGATGCCTGCTATAGAATCATGATCATGGCCATATTGCCACAATAATAAATTGCCTCCCAAACCAACATTACCACATGTTGGGGAAAGGAGGTTTGTTCTGTGGGTAGTCAGAATTAAAGTGAGTGATGCTTCCACTCCACCACTGCCAGCAAGGGAGAGTGCAGCAATCAGACTCAATACCCTTGACTCAATTGCTTGTCACATTAACACTTGCCCGCAGGAAGGAGTGGAAATGTCATCTGTCTGCACTGATAATCGGCGGATCAGGATTCCATCACCAAGTAGGTTTCGGAGGGATCAGACCAGGCAACATTACTTTGTTACATATGTGTAGCTAAGCAGATGATCTAGAATTTAGGACTTTGTTTTATAGCTGTTTTTAGGCCATTTTGTGGATATAAGCCACCCAGAGTCCTGTACAAGGTGAAAAGTGGGGTGTCACTTGCATTAAATTAAATATAGTAAGTATAGGCATGGTTTCGATCCCAAAAATCGCGATTCTGAAATCAAATGGGGGATTTTTTTATTAGTAAAAGAAAGACTTACAAAAATTTTCCAAAAGTTCTAAAATGTAACTTAATTACTAACGAAATTCGTTAGTAGTTCGTATGCCAGCGCATGCGCATTCCAGATGGTTTTGGCCTACAACTCACAAAGTAGTTCAACACAATATTCAAATCATACGTTCATTTATCAAGCATAAATCATTACAAAAGTATCATATATACATAAAGCATTGTTATGCAACCGTCTTTGTACCGTGTCCGCGAGTGGCTGGAATGTCAAGTCCATCTGATATGACCAATATGAAATTAGTCCCAAGTCACTCAGGGGTTTCCCCTATTGGCTCAATAAGAGCAACGGACACAGTAACCAGGATGCGGTGGGTGAAATCCAAGCACCATAGACCGTGATGAACCAGAGCCGAGCAATCCGGGCTCTCGGGAATAAAAGTAGAGCAAGCCTGACGGAGGAGTATTCCTTACAATCTGGGCCGCTGGTTTCCGTTTGAATCTTTATCAAAGGCATATGTCCATTATGCAGGTTCAGGTCCTGGAGGATTACATATTTATATACAATAACACATATAGGGCATGGTGAACAAAGCATAACCAATTATAATATACATTTAAGCGTGATCGCTATACATACCAGGGATAGGGAAAGAAGCCACACGCAACACATCCAGTGCGGTAGACCAATTAAGGTGATTTTACACCACAGAGTATACACTTAAGTACATTATCCTAAATTAGGAGGGAATGCAAATTAACCGACTCATTAAGGCCAAAAGGTAATTCTGAATTTAATTTAATTGTCCAGGATACTTCAAGCTTACGGAGCACCTGGGAGAGGTTTCCGTGTGGTGGAACAAGAGGCTTTTCCAATACCATTACTTTTAAAGACGCAGGGGAATGTTCTTTGTCAATGCAGTGTTGGTAGAAGGGGATTTCGGTACTTTTATTATTTATTTTACTCCTGTGTTCAATAAATCTCTGTTTTAATTTTCTACTGGTCATCCCCACGTAAATTTTTGGACACCCGCAAAAAATCGCGTACACGACCCCGGAGGAGGCGCATGTTGCGAAGGATTTTACAGGGAATTCAATGTTTTTTTGAAGACTGCGGATAGTCTTATTGGTGCATATATTAGAACAAATGGAACAATTTCCACAAGGTCTACTGCCTGGTGTGAAGTTCGATTTAGGTGGTCTAATATGGTTGGCATGGGTAAGGATTTGGCTCAAGTTCCTAGTCCGCTTGTGTGCTATAATTGGAGGGCATTCCAGGCCTTTAATATTAGAAATGAGTGGCCAATATTTTTTTACAATAGAAGTGTAAGTTCTGTTTTGAGGAGTAAGGGTGAGTGGCCAGATTACTCTTTCGGGAGACTGTCTAGTTCTAGTGTGCAAAGAGAATTGCGGTCTTTGTTATCCGCTTTGGATCTAGCGTTTTTTACTATATGTTCGGGGTATCCTCTTTGGATGAAATCAGTCATCATGAGGTTTGCCTGCGCATTGTAGTCGGATAAGGAGGAACAATTCCGTTTAATTCTGAGGAACTGGGTGAAAGGTAGATTATATTTTAGTTTGAAAGAATGGTGGCTTTTAAAGTGTAAGTAGGAATTGGTACTTACAGGTTTTTTATAATTTTTACATTTGAGGACGTTATTGGCTTTAGAGACCGTGAGGTCTAGGAAATTAACACTAAGTTTGCTGGACACAAAAGTAAAAGAAATGTTCTGGTGCCAGCTATTCATCCAGTGTATAAAGTCTTGCTGGGGAATGTCCTTATTAGCTACTAGAAAGATATCGTCTATAAAACGGAAATAAAGATTAATATGTGACGTAAAGCGTCTATGATTGGGTCCATATATGTATTCCTTTTCCAGGAAGGCCATAAATATGTTAGCTAAGGACGGAGCGGCCGCTTGGCCCATTGAAATTCCGTTTTTTTGGATGAAGAAATCATATTCGAATTGAAAATAATTATAATCACACAGGATGTCGTAAATTTCCATCAAAAAGCTAGTAGGAGTTAATTTTTCGGGTCTATTTTCGAGAACGTCCATTAGCATCATTCTTAGATCTGTTAGGGGTACATGAGTGTATAAAGAGACCACATCAATTGTGTATAGTATGTCTTCAGAATGTACTACCTTATTCTCCACTTTCCTCAGGAAATCTGAGGTGTCTTTTAAATATGCGGGTGTAGTCTTAACAAATGGCTGAATATGAAAATCGAGGAATTTAGAAGCGGTTCGAGGGGAGACCGCAGCAAGCGAGTATGGGTCTCCCGGGCGGAGGATAAATTTGCTTATGCGTCTTGGGCAAAATGTAGAAATTAGGAGTTTTTGGATTGGGAACATAAAGATACTCTCCTACTTGATTAGTGATATGCCCAAGCGCTACCGCTTCCTCGATGGTATTGCGTATTACGGTGGCAAACCGTTGAGTAGGATCGCTAGGAATTCTAACATAAAAGTTACTATCATTTAATTGTCTGAGGCACTCTTGAACATAAACGTCTCTGTCTAGAATAACAACGGAACCACATTTATCTGCTGTTTTAATTACAATCGTAGGATTATTACCTAATTTATTTAGGATTTCTATATCATTAGCAGATAAGTTACCATACAATGGTTTTTTTGAGGCGTTAGCCTTCTCAATCTCTCTCAAAACTGTGTTCTCGAAGGTGCGCACAGCAGAAGATACGTTAGATGGGATAAAGGAGCTTTTTGGCTTAAATTTTGCCATGGGGTTATGGTCGACATTATTAGGGAGAGTAGAAAAGTGTTCTTTGAGCCTTATCGTCCTGAATAGGGAGGCAAGGTCTTTGCGAATGTCTAAATCATAATTTATAGGTGTGCTGACGAAGGAAAAGCCATGATTTAATAATTCAATTTCTTTCTGAGATAAAGCGTACTGGGATAAGTTAACCACTAAGTTGGATTGGGTGGTGGCTTGGCCTTCTGAAAATTTTTCTTTTTGTAGTATTGCTTTTTCCCTTTATTTCTTAAGTTGTAGGGCTGGGATTTAGATCCTTCAGAATCAGTAGATCGAGCTCCACCTGTGGAGTCGTCTGATTCTTGGGAGAAGGTCAGGCGTTTGTAGGATTGGCCTGATCTGTTAGGAGGTTTGGGGATACGTCCTTCCCTTTTATCTTTTTCATCTCTCCTAATTTTGCCTATTTTTAATTCTCTAATTTCTTTATATAGAGCTTGGCATTGTTGCTGGATTTTATCTAAATCCGCTTTGGGCGTGGGATCTGGCAATAATCCTACGATTGTAATTAAAAAAGCAGATAAATGTGGTTCCGTTGTTATTCTAGACAGAGACGTTTATGTTCAAGAGTGCCTCAGACAATTAAATGATAGTAACTTTTATGTTAGAATTCTAGCGATCCTACTCAACGGTTTGCCACCGTAATACGCAATACCATCGAGGAAGCGGTGCAGCGCTTGGGCATATCACTAATCAGTAGGAGAGTATCTTTATGTTCCCAATCCAAAAACTCCTAATTTCTACATTTTGCCCAAGACGCATAAGCAAATTTATCCTCCGCCCGGGAGACCCATACTCGCTTGCTGCGGCGGTCTCGAACCTTTTCTAAATTCTCGATTTTCATATTCAGCCATTTGTTAAGACTACACCCGCATATTTAAAAGACACCTCAGATTTCCTGAGGAAAGTGGAGAATAAGGTAGTACATTCTGAAGACATACTATACACAATTGATGTGGTCTCTTTATACACTCATGTACCCCTAACAGATCTAAGAATGATGCTAATGGACGTTCTCGAAAAAATAGACCCGAAAAATTAACTCCTACTAGCTTTTTTGATGGAAATTTACGACATCCTGTGTGATTATAATTATTTTCAATTCGAATATGATTTCTTCATCCAAAAACGGAATTCAATGGGCCAAGCGGCCGCTCCGTCCTTAGCTAACATATTTATGGCCTTCCTGGAAAAGGAATACATATATGGACCCAATCATAGACGCTTTACGTCACATATTAATCTTTATTTCCGTTTATAGACGATATCTTTCTAGTAGCTAATAAGGACATTCCCCAGCAAGACTTTATACACTGGATGAATAGCTGGCACCAGAACATTTCTTTTACTTTGTGTCCAGCAAACTTAGTGTTAATTTCCTAGACCTCACGGTCTCTAAAGCCAATAACGTCCTCAAATGTAAAAATTATAAAAACCTGTAAGTACCAATTCCTACTTACACTTTAAAAGCCACCATTCTTTCAAACTAAAATATAATCTACCTTTCACCCAGTTCCTCAGAATTAAACGGAATTGTTCCTCCTTATCCGACTACAATGCGCAGGCAAACCTCATGATGACTGATTTCATCCAAAGAGGATACCCGAACATATAGTAAAAACGCTAGATCCAAAGCGGATAACAAAGACCGCAATTCTCTTTTGCACACTAGAACTAGACAGTCTCCCGAAAGAGTAATCTGGCCACTCACCCTTACTCCTCAAAACAGAACTTACACTTCTATTGTAAAAAAAATATTGGCCACTCATTTCTAATATTAAAGGCCTGGAATGCCCTCCAATTATAGCACACAAGCGGACTAGGAACTTGAGCCAAATCCTTACCCATGCCAACCATATTAGACCACCTAAATCGAACTTCACGCCAGGCAGTAGACCTTGTGGAAATTGTTCCATTTGTTCTAATATATGCACCAATAAGACTATCCGCAGTCTTCAAAAAACATTGAATTTCCTGTAAAATCCTTCGCAACATGCGCCTCCTCCTCCGGGTCGTGTACGCGATTTTTTTGGTGTCCAAAATTTACGTGGGGATGACCAGTAGAAAATTAAAACAGAGATTTATTGAACACAGGAGTAAAATAAATAATAAAGTACCGAAATCTTCTACCAACACTGCATTGACAAAGAACATTCCCCTGCGTCTTTAAAAGTAATGGTATTGGAAAAGCCTCTTGTTCCACCACACGGAAACCTCTCCCAGGTGCTCCGTAAGCTTGAAGTATCCTGGACAATTAAATTAAATTCAGAATTACCTTTTGGCCTTAATGAGTCGGTTAATTTGCATTCCCTCCTAATTTAGGATAATGTACTTAAGTGTATACTCTGTGGTGTAAAATCACCTTAATTGGTCTACCGCACTGGATGTGTTGCGTGTGGCTTCTTTCCCCATCCCTGGTATGTATAGCGATCACGCTGAAATGTATATTATAATTGGTTATGCTTTGTTCACCATGCCCTATATGTGTTATTGTATATAAATATGTAATCCTCCAGGACCTGAACCTGCATAATGGACATATGCCTTTGATAAAGATTCCGAAACGGAAACCAGCGGCCCAGATTGTAAGGAATACTCCTCCGTCAGGCTTGCTCTACTTTTATTCCGAGAGCCCGGATTGCTCGGCTCTGGTTCATCACGGTCTATGGTGCTTGGATTTCACCCACCGCATCCTGGTTACTGTGTCCGTTGCTCTTATTGAGCCAATAGGGGAAACCCCTGAGTGACTTGGGACTAATTTCATATTGGTCATATCAGATGGACTTGACATTCCAGCCACTCGCCGGACACGGTACAAAGACGGTTGCATAACAATGCTTTATGTATATATGATACTTTTGTAATGATTTATGCTTGATAAATGAACGTATGATTTGAATATTGTGTTGAACTACTTTGTGAGTTATCTCTAACCAGACTTTCATAATAGATTTGGCCTACAACTCCCAGAAATCCTAACAGCTGGTAAATTGGCTGGGATTTCTGGGAGTTGTAGGCCTAAACTTGAATAAATCACACTGAATTCTAGATGGGACTCTCCAAATAGGAAGGAGGGAGGGAGAGGGGGTATTCTATTCTTGGAAGCAGCAAAAGAAAAGGAGGAGGAGGAGCCCCTCGCTCCTCACTGCCTCTCTCTCACCCCGATCCTGAGGGAGCGAGGGCCCAAGTTTGCCCAGGCTGAGAGGAAAAGGAAGAGGCCCGAGGCTGTGAGGAATGGTGGGAGTTGAAGTCCAAAACACCTGGAGGGCTGAAGTTGGCCCCTCATGAAGCCTCTTCAAGGCTTTAGATCCTGGCAGGCAGAAGGGGCAGGGAGAGCCGTCCACTCCTCTTGCCCTGCCAGGATCTAAAGCATCAAAGAGTATTGGGGTGAGAAACCAACCTAATGTATAATAGAATGAATGCTACTGTAAGTGCCTAATATTATAAGTAATCCAACTGGTCATATACCTACATTCCATGCACATGCAATAATACAGCAGTACTAACAATGGGTATAAGAGAGGTAAAATTCAAACCGAAGTATTCTGACTGTGGTCCCTCCTCAAGCGGTGCAAACTGCAAAGGCTCTTCTCTCTGAGCCCGGAAAAGGCAAAACCCGGGCACAGCATTTGCTGCCTGGGTGCACACACATACATATTCTTTGGGGGGGATTTGCTCCAGAATCGTCTCTATGAGCCTGGGATTAAACTGTAGCCCCAACTTGCCCTTTGATCTGCAACAGTTCAGTGTGTGGTGCATTTTAATTTTTCAGGAGTAGCATGGCCATTTGACCTGCCACTTGAAATTATCTCAATGGCTCTGAAGTGGTAGAGCATTGGCAAAAATAAATGTTGTATGGCCTAATGCAATTTCATGAAAATTCATCATTAGATTTCAGAGTGATTTCCTTTTAGATGAACTCTGCCTGCCTGCATTCTACTACCCCAGCTCATTTGCCTGCTTAACTTTTACACTTGTAGTTTAATACATGACTACAGAGACAGTATAAATCTCCAGTATTTGGGATTTTTTTTCTGCTAAAGAAAATTTACCCTCAATATTGTTCTTCCATACTGTTTATGGAAGAAGGGTGTAAAAGAGCATGAAGAACAAAAAGGACTGTAATGCTTCTGGGGCTTTTCTCCCTCGTAGTAGCCAATGTTTGATTTTATTATTATCTGCACTATAAGCTCGAATGAACAACCCACAGGGAAATCTCTGGAATGGGCACTGGTATATACAAAGGTATACAAATCTGTCTTCGTTAGTTCATCCTTAAGGTGAGCCAGGTTGGTGGAGATGGGAGTTGTAGCCCTACATACACCTGGAAGGCACCAGGCACTATATGCAAAAGTGCATACCCTCACCCACATTTTATACATCTTCCAGATGATCCAGGATGGGATGATGAGAATTGTAGTCCTGTACATTTAAAGAGCATCTGGCAGTCTGAATGCAAAGGTGTAGATACTCCTTCTCCAGACTATTCACTTTTCTGACAAGTGCAGAATGGGGTGATGGGTGTTGTACTCTGATGTGTATCTAGAAAGCACCAGGTAGGTGAAGGTGCTGGCACAGATTTACCTTCAAACCCTTGAAAGTGTTAAAACACCCTCCCCCTGGGAAATATGAAAGACTCACTTGGAGACTCCAGAAATCTTCATTTCCTTTGAGTCTCAATGACGCCTGCATAAATAAAAATAAAAGGGGAAAGGGAAATAAAAGAGAAAAAAAGTAAGATAAAATAAATCGGGGAATGGAAAGGGGAGGGATGAAAAAGGTCTGGCAGTTACAATTTATCACCCCCTTTCCATCAAACCGGGCCAACATCTCATCTGTATGCAGCACGGACTCCCCCCTCTGGGTCCTTGCAGAGCAAATTTCAGCTGAAACTCATAAATAAGCCCTCTCCTCTCACCAGTTAAAGTTTTATTCATGGCTCATTTTGTGATATGCTGGAATTAAAAAAAAGCCCTCCAGATTTATCTTTTATCTGAAATGTTAAAGATTAAAGCTTCAAATCACTGGCCCTACCCAAGAATAAATAAAACTGGGGGGCTTAATCTTGGTTTCCTGGGGAGCAGCCCAGAAGCGATATCCCAGCTCTATGTCAGAGAATTGGGTTATTAATTAATTTATATTCTTGGCCTTCACCCCTGAAGTGGGATTGTTTCCCTGGTCCCTCTTAGTTTCTTGCTCATTTCTGTATTTCTTTCCCCCCTGCTTCAAGGCAGGATGATCCAGAGAGAAAATCCATCTCAACATCTCACATTCCTTATGAGTAGTGCACAGTGGTGCTATTTTTTTTTCTGGACCACAGCAACCATAATTCACCAAGGATGTTATCTGCATTGTACTCCAAAAGCTCTCATAAGAAAACTGATGGATGTTTGTTTCTTTAAGTAACTTATGAACCTTAAAGTGAACAGTAGAAACACTGGAGCAGGCAAGTTCTCGTAAGTATAATCAATTCATTTTTTTTTTAAAAAGAGAGACATGTTAAATGCATTAGGTTTCAAAGATATTTTAGTAATAATGAAATTAAGAATTGTACCACATTGTCAGAGATTGTGCATCTAACCTCTAACAGTTAGTATCCCACAGATTTGCATTTTAATTAATTTAATTAATTACTTTATTTATATTCCGCTCTTCTCACCTCGAAGGGGACTCAGAGCGGATTGCAGGTACACATACTTAACAGACACTCCCTACCGTTAGACGAACATAGACGAACATATAGACGAACATATAGATGAACAGAGGCAAACTCTGGCCACCAGGGGACATAATTCAGTCCAGCGTCCCTTTTGCCTGGCCTCATAATTCAGTCAAAATTTGCCTCCCCACTTAATGTGGTACCTTTATCTCCTACTTGACAAATGAACTGTCTTTCGGGCTTCTTGAGTTAGAAGAAGGAAGATGCAGAAAGCAATAGAAAAGTATGAGAGGTTACAAATGAAAGAGATCTTAATTTAGATTGATGTCTGTTAAGGCTGTTAAGTTTTAATTTTTTGGTTAATTTCTATTTGGTATTAAGTTTATAGTAATGGCTGTATTTCTTCAATATGTCTTGTTTTGATGTAATTTGTTAATATATCTCTTTGTTCAGCATTGAATGTTTCCCATATGTGTTGGAAATCGCCCTGAGTCCCTTTGGGGAGATAGGGCGGTTGACAAATAATTTATTTTTATTTTTTATTAGATTTCTTCTAGATTCTTGATAAAAACCAATCTACTAGGAATGGAAATCGCTGGCTCCTCTTCCCCACTTTAACGTTGTTTGGTTTTATTCAATTTTCATATTGAACTTTTTTCATTATGCTTGTGTATTGAAAACATTTCAATTTTACTTTATGCTCAAGAGGATACAGGTTATAGGCCACAGGATAGGATAGGAAACAATTAATGTAATTGTAATTTCAGCAGAATAATGATATTCTGTAATCTTCAGATAGATCTGCATGTCAATACATGCAGGAATATGGTCATGGAGTGCTGAAGCAAAACAATCCAAGATAATTTACGACCTCATCATAAAGCCTTGGCAAAGTGTCACACTTTGCTGGGCTTCTGGGAGGAAAGAGGGAGCAGCGGGGCAAATCTACTGCCCTGCATGCAGCTCCCTCTCAGTGATACTTTCCCCATCACATGAGGAAAGCTTCACCATTGCAGGGGTCCTCGTGCTTACCTCCCACATTGGGGTGGAATAATCTGGCAATGTTTTCACCCTAGTTGGAGATGTGGCCTATGACAAAAGTCACACAATGTTGTGTGATATCTGATGTTGATCTCTGTCATCCAGATGGGGTGAAAGTGTCCTAGGATGTGTCACTCCATCTGATGAGGTGGTAGTCATTCCTCCACATTAGCTGGATTTAGAAACATAGAAACATCATGAAAGTGGAAAAACCACAAATAAAAATTGTGTTGCCCCAGTAAATACTTTCTAGGAATCTCTAGACCTTCCAGTGTAACTTGATGGCCAATGCCTACTAGGGTTGACCATAGAGTCCTACTGGAGGACCTAGAGTGTCCCAGAGAGACCATGTTGATCAAAACCATAAATATGCAAATCTACAAAAGTTAAACCCACAATTGCGGAGGACTGATGGTTTTTAAAGGTACTTGAATACATAGTTTATAGTTATGTGCATGTTTGCAAGTGTGCTAATGTACAAAAATAACTATAAGCTATGTGCAAAATCAGGAAGTATGTAGCCCTACAGAGACTTATGGAATGCAACTCCTAGGGGCACTAGTCAGCATAACAAAAAATGAAGGATCATTGGAGTTTCAGTCAAACAACATCCAGACAACCTCACAATTTCCACCCGTGGGTTAAATGCAATTATAGTCCTCCTTAAACCTGAGTAGGGCTGTCCAACTTCTACCGGCCCAAGGGCCGGAATTCCGGTCACTGATCACCTGGGGGGCCAAGCCCCCGGCTCCGCCCCTCCCCACCCCTCCCCTCCCCCGGCTCCACCCCCCACCCTATTATAATTATTATAATATCTTATTATGTGAGTTTAATAATAATAATAACAATAATGGGTGGCTGTGAGTTTCCTGGGCTGCCTGGCCATGTCCCAGAAGCATTATTCTCTCCTGGTGTTTCTAGGGCAGCATGGGTATTTCTGTATAATGTTCAGCCAGGCTTTGAAGCTGCAAGGCCATCCAGTGCTGATAAAGGTGTCCAAGGGCAACCTTCAAACCCAACTCAAGCAGACAAGAATTCCTTCTTTCTTTCTTTCTCCCACCCACAGTGGGGATATAAACCCCACTGGCCAAACCCCAACCCACCTAAGAGGATGGCATTTTTAGCCATAGATGTGGGTGAAACGTCAGGAGAGAATGCTTCTTGAACAGGGCCAGGCAGCCATATGGAAAACTCACAGCAACCCATTATTATTAATATTATTTTTCCAAGACTGGCCTTAATATGTCCAAATATGAACACAGATGGAGTTTGAGGGAAATAGGCCTTGACATTTGGGAGTTACGGTTTCTGGGATTTATAGTTCACCTACAATCAAAGAGCATTCTGAACTCCACCAATGATGGAATTGAACCAATCTTGGCACACAGAACTCCCCTGACCAACAGAAAATACTGGAAGGGTTTTGACCTTGAGTTTTGGAGTTGTAGTTCACCTTCCATCCAGAGAACACTGTGGACTCTAACAATGATGGATCTGGATCAAACTTGGCAGGAATATTCCATATGCCCAACTATGAACACACATGGAGTTTGAGGGAAATAGACCTTGACGTTTGGGAGTTGTCATTGCTGGGATTTATAGTTCTAGGTTCCCCCTCAGCCACTCCAGGAAGGGGCCTGAGGTTGTGAGGAAGGGAGGGAAGGCCCAGGCGGGCCCCGGCCTGGCCTGGCCTGGCCTACCCTGAGGAAGGAAGCGGCCGCTGCGGCCTTCCCTTTCAGCCTCATGGGCGGCAGAGGAGGAGGGGAGCGCGCGCGGGGATGGGGAGGCTTCCCAACCGGCCATCCCCAGCCTCATGGCAGCCGCTGCGGCCTTCCCTTTCGCGGCGCTCCCGCCTCCCCCACCGCCGCCTCAGCAGCAGCCACCACCGCCGCCCTCTCAGCAAGGCCTCGAGCAGCAGCAGCAGGTGGTCGCAAGCGCGCCGATTGGCGGGGGGAGGGAGGGAAGTAGGAGACGGGGGAGGAGGAAGGGAGCCTGCTCCTTCTCCATGCCCCGCCCTGCCCCTCACTCCCCGCCGCAGTAGAAATAATAATAATAATAATAATAATAAATATTTTTTAAAATAATATTTTTTTTAAAAAATTTAAACAGCGGAATTTTTGCCGGAGGGTAGGGGGCCGCATCCAAGGGGCTGGTGGGCCGTGTGCGGGCCGTGTGCGGGCTGCCTGTTGGACAGCCCTGAACTAGAGCAATTAAGATCAGTGTTGTAAATCAAATATGACCACCAATTTCATTTATTTTAATTATTTCACTCTACACAAATCTAGCACTGAATTTATTTCCCACAACCCCAAAACCAAGACCTAGAAGTATCATTAAACTCAAAGGCAAACTTGCACTGCTAGGTTCATATTGTTATTAGAAGGAAGCATATTCAGTTTCGTTAGAAAAGCTCTGCTATGGGTTTTGTAGAAATATAAGCAGAGACATTTTCCTAAGATAATATTAGCCACCTCACTGGAGGAAGTCTTTTCCAGAAATTGTGGGTTAAAAATCAGAGATCCTTGCTTTATAGCAATCCTTTTGTACTTTGAGTAAGAAAGTTGGATGTTTAAAGCAAGAGAGGTGCTTTCTAAGGAAGGCAAACATCTTAATTGGTTTGCTTATATGCAACTTAAGAACAGATTTAATCAAGATAAGAGAAATGCAGCCATAGAGACTGGAATAAATGAGATCTATTTAGAGTTGTGGCAAGACAATGGCCATGTTATTAAAAAGGGGTTATAAAGGATTGTAAAAAAAAAAAGACTGAAGGTGAATCTGCAAAACAGATAAGGTGAGCCCAATATTTCATATGGATGCTTGGGGGGAGGGAGGATGTTGTAGAAAGATTTTTTAAAATGTAATGTAAAGAACGTTTGTGTAAGATAATTTACATATGGAATTTAACCCCAGACAAATGCCTCAGAATTTTAAAAATATACATTAGACTTGTAAAAATGTGAGAACCTACTGATTTAAGATCTGCTTTAGTAAAAAAAAACCCCACCAAAAATGGGTTGACTTATCCATGGGTCAACATGAATACTGCATCTTAACACTAAGGACCTCATCACATTGATGTGTCCCTAGATTTCTGTCTGTTTTTGCATACCCACAGAGGCACTCCCATGACACATGGCCACTTCTAGTGGTTGCCCGTGGGAATCTGTCTTGCCAGCTTGTGAAAATGGAGAGAAATCTAGGGACACATCAATGTGATGAGGTCCTTAGAGTTAAGATACAGTAGTCATGTTGACCCAGGCATGTAGCCAGGGGGGGGGGCTAAGGGGGCTTCAGCCCCCCCCCAAATTCTCAGGGTGGTCCGCGAAAATGCCTTACTGGTACATTATTTAAACTGTTATGTTTATTCATATCATGATCTGATCACCATGCTCATTATATCCCACATTAGTGGGGTTATTGGGATAACAATACAAAAGGTTTGCTAGGGTAGACCCTCTTCCACCCAGTCTCAGCCCCCCCCCCCCCCCGACACAAAATCCTGGTGTAACGACTCTCCAACACTCGGTAAGGATCACGCGTAGATTGAAAGCACGATCCAACACGATTTTATTGCAGGTACGACACATGTGAAGCAAAAGCACCTGCCCGCCACCAAAACACAGCTTATATAGCCCAACCCCCTCCCATCGCCCATGCAATGTCCAGGTAGGGTTGCACCATATCCGGTGATTCAGCATATCCCATAGTCCAAAGGGATGTGACCTCATGGCCCCATGAGTCAGCAGTAGGAGTCCAATTGTCCAATGTCCAGGCTCGGAGGAGTTACATCACTTCCCTGCAGCCTTGCACACATGTGGAAGTTACCTCACTTCCACATGACTCAGCACAGTCTTATATAACTGGAGCCCAAGGTCACCCAAGAACTAGGGCAAAGGTCGATGTAATCTCATGCCAGGCTGGGAGCTTGAACTTCACTCAAGCTCAAGTCTCCCAGTCCTGACATAACGGCCTCCTCCACCACGTCCTCCCCCTGTAAACCAAAACATCATTCAATCGGAGGGATGAAAAAGGGGCCCACATATTTCTTTAGAAGACCACAATGAAACGTGGGATGAACTTTCCCTAAACTCTTAGGCAACAGAAGGGTATAAGAGACCTTATTCACAGCTTTCTCAATTCTAAAGGCCCAATATACTCGGACCCAATTTCTTAGATGGATAGCCCATTTCAAATTCTGTGTGGACAGCCACACTAAATCCCCTTCATTATACTCCTCCCTTCTCGCTTTTCCGGTCACCAAACATCTTATACGAACGCTGTGCTTTCCCTAAAGCGTCCGCTACTCTCCTTCCATTCCTCCCGGGCTCGTATCTTCCACTCCACTTTCCTCCCCTCCCAACTCCAACAGCTGGGGCAAAGGAGCCACCTCCTGACCATAGACTATCTCAAAGGAGACTTTCCAGTAGATGAATGCACCGAGCTATTGTATGCCACTTCAGCATAGGGCAACAGATCAGACCAATTAGTTTGCTCCTTATTACTAAAATGCGTAGATAAGCCCCTAACGATTTCTGCGTTTTTTTCTACGCGCCATTACAACAAGGATGATAAGAAGTCGTAAGACGCTCTGAGCTCCCAACACCTCCAAAACCGCCTCCCAAAACTGAGCCGTAAACTGCACTCCACGATCACTCAAAACTTGTTCCGGCACCCATGCAACCGGTATACATGCACATACAACT